>VYZQ01000082.1:51782-87589 GCA_013400655.1 Mystacornis crossleyi
CGCCGGGTGCGCCCGCGCCGGCCCCGCCGCACACGCTCCGGGAGGGACATCGGTGCCTCCTGTCGCTCGCCCTCCGGCTGTCCCCGGCCGGGGAACGCGAGGGGAGCGGGCCCGCAGCCCCCGCCGGGACCCCCGAGCGCTCCCCGCCTGTGCTCCCTGCCCGCTCCCCGGGCGCTCCGCAGCGCCAGGACGGCTCCGTCCCGGCTCCGCTCGGCCGGGCACGGTCCCAGCCCCGCGGAGCCGCCTCTTGCTGCCCGCAGTGTTCCCCGTAGCCGGTGGACACCGCTGGTTTGCTCAGAGTTTTCACGGAGCGCTGCCCGGGAGCGGTCCAGAGGCCATCATCGTCGGGGGAAAAGCCCCTCATCAACAACTGCTCTGTAATTCGTGCAGTGGGATTGCGATGTACAAGGTATTCAGAATATTGAAGTCTTCTTTAGGGCTCCTGTTTTTATCATCTTTATATTTTCAGGCGTTTCTTAAGTAGTTTGTAAAAGTCAGTTTACACTGATGGAAGCATGATACACAAAAAAAGTTGTTAAAAAGCCCTTTAAATTTTTTTCATTTTTCGTTACTGTATAACACCAAAAGTCGGGAAAACACGCTGAAGGTGAGTGTGAGCTGCTTGTTAGAGGAAATGTTTATCTGTCAAGCCTCTGGTCTAGATGCCTTAGAAATTACTAAACTGCTTAAAACGCAGAGAGACTCCTGAGCTGGATTTCCAACTCAGTGTGCACCTTTACACACGGTTCTGTATTCATTGGTGACAAAGGGTAACCTGCTGCTGGTTAAGCAGAGGGAAAGATGGATGAGCACAAGTCCTAAAGAGTGGTGAGTGCACTCAAAATCTTGATGTGTTTTGGGAGGTGGTCAGAGCCACGTCGTCTGGAGTCCTAAATCTCTTTAGCTTTGTGAAGTCCATCTGAATGAAATGGATGTAGAAGAACAAAGTATAGTACAGTTTAGCAGACAGCCCAGCTGGGAAAAGTAATATGCTACCTTTGGGTACTAAGAGATGTATGTTTTCAAATTAACCTTTGCTATTAATCACTGATATTTTGGAAGTACCAGAAAGAGAAGTTGTTTATTCGGCAGCTTTCTTAATTGCAGTAGCTACTTTGACTTACCCTTAATTTAGCTAGTATTTTTTATTTACTACACCTTCCTTTCCAAGACCCAGTGATTGTAATACTTCTTGATGAGCAGGAACTGTCAGTTACTGAATGTTTGCACTTGATAGTTAAAATAACCAAAATATGTTCTGTGAAAGGAAAGTGCTATTAAAAACATTATGTATACATGGGACTTTTATTTTACATGGGAGCTATCTGCGAAAAAGATAATATACACCAAAACATAGGTATTTTCAGTATAATGCTGTACTTCCAGTTATAAGTTCTAGAAATCCTAATTTATGTTAAATATGTGTCTTTGAAAGGAAAAGAGTTCTGCATTCAAAACCTATAATTTCAATACTCAACATGGAGAAAAGACATGGAAAAGGAAGTAAGGTTCTGATATTGGAGATGGTGAAATGAGACATTTGGAGAGAGAAGAGACAGATTTTTGTGAGTTTTCAGAACAGCCCCTGCTGTTATACTTACGGCTCTTGTGCTGTATTTTTAAAAGCTGTGCAGGTGGTTTGTGCACAAGGAGACTGCAGAATCACGGGGTTCTCAGTCCTATCTCTGGATCCGAGGTTCTGGGCCCAGAATCACAGCTTAATTAATTACTTTAATTTTTAAAAAATTACTGAGTCATGCATCAGAGATCGTTACCAGATTCTGTTATTAAATGTCTCCTAAAAATGTGAGAGAAAAGATAGAAACTTGAAGAGAGACCACCTTTTTCTTGGTAATTGCAAGAGTGAAGTACCGCGTATTCCCATTTTATTTATTTAAGATGTGATTTCATTTGAGCTAATCAAACTGTCCCATCAGCTCCACTGACATTTCCAACTTCTCCATTTGTCACCTTCTGCAGTACTTTCTCCCATGCAGTCTCTTATGGACTCCACGTGTTTTTCTGTGAGGCTCTGAATGCCTCTCTGAATTCATCTGACCCCAATACAACTTCCCAGGGTCTCATTTCTCTCCCCAATACTGCTGCATTCCTATCTCTTCCCATGGACATACATAAACTTTTCTGAAAATCAAAGAACTGGGGGCAAGGCTTTGAACCAGTAAAGGCATTAGTGCCTTAATTTTTAAGTAGTGGGATTTTCTTCCTATGTAGCATTTGCTTGAATCAAATAATCATGCTCTGGGGCCTTCAGGAGATAAAATGTACATGGTGGAAAAGGGTAGAAAAGTAGAATTTAGTGTGTCAACAAGAGTGAAGTTTGATCAGTTTTCATGTTCTGTGACTTGTATTAAACGTTCAGCTCCCTAACTTACTACAAAAGGGAAAAAAAGAAAATGTCTACTCTCCTGTTTCAGTTTCAGCTCAGAGCTTTCTGGAGAAAAAGATCTGAAGGCACGATATTGAGGAATGCACTAGAAAGCTAAATGAATGCTACAGGAAGAAGCCAGTAGATTATTTCAACATTTTGTTTTGAAAAGTCAATGTGTGAGAAGCTGAAATGGGCATCGAGTGTGAAAATGCCTAGCATGTGCTTGGGTGAAACCTGTTCCAGTTAAAGTTGTGGCTTTCATTATCGGTAGTTGCATTCTTCATAAAGAGTTTTAATTCTAGTTTCATGACGTAACGTGTTTGTTGATTTGACACAGGTGAATGGTGTCCATCCAGAATGCAGATTTCAGCTGGAGATTCACAAGGAGGAAACAAGGTGCATGGAACTTCTAAAGAACGCAAAGCCAGTGGACTACAAAGGTAAGAAAAGAAAAACTGTAATGTAGACATAACTGGAGTATTGAAGATTTTCTCCCTTTACCTTCTTTCCTGTTGTGCTTGCAGTTTCTGTAGTTGTCTGAACTGTGCTTGGGCTTTCATGGTTTTTAGAATTTATGTAAATTTGCATTAAATGTACTGCCGCAGCAGTATCAGCTATGTGGTAATAGGTGTGCAGGTGCTAAGAATGCACTGGCTGGGACACCAGCTGGGAGCAAACACGTTCACATGTGTTGAGGTGTTGAAGTATTTTCTGACTGGCAGAGGAGCTGCAGGCTGGTGATGACAGGACCGGCAGAAAGAACAAATCTGAGGGAAAGCCGAAAGTCTTGGATCCAAGCATCTCTCTCCAGCTATGGCTGAGAGTTAAGTACTAGTGGCAGGAGGGATCTCTGGGTCTCCCAAGTGGACAGTGTTTCAGACAGAAGGTCAGATTCGCATCCAGAGGACCATGGAGTCATGCAAAGGGAAACCCAGACAGTCGTGTTCCACCCAAAACCCCAACTCTCTCTGTTACTTTATTGTTTTCATTTTCTTTCTGCATAGAAAGATAAATATATAGGCAGTGATAGTGAACTGTAATTTAATGGAAGGAAGAAGAATAGTAGATGCAAAAGGGGTTTTGTTAGGTTTTTGGGTTTTGGGTTTGTTTGGTTTGGTTTGGTTTTTTTGTGTGATGTTTTGTTTTTTACATTTTATTAGATTTCCTTGCTAGATTTTCATGTTAGTAGAACAAACGTTTATGGAGAAATGATGTTTTTCTTCTAAGTTGAAGCTACTGGTAAAGCCGTTTGTTCAGCAAGCAGGATACAAAGGTGACAGATAAATTCAGCTTGGCAGTACTGGTTAATTTGGGATTTTGTGTTCATTCTGTTTTGAATGCTCTCTGAAGATGACTATGGGACCTCAGAGACCTGCCATCTGCAGTGCCCTTTGAGCATAAACATGAGTCTCAACTCATGATGCTTTTTCCACCTCTCCTCAATTTAAATGTGTAATTCTCTCAATGCATATTCTAATATTAATATGTATAAAAGAAAATAATTCTAAGGATCATCAACATTTTGTATTTCATTATAATTCTCCTTTTTATTAATCCAGATCAGTAATTATTTAAAAATGCAAAATCTTACTGGAATAATTCATCTAGATTTATGGCTTTTATTTATATACGAGTGGTGAAGAGAGATGGCTGCTACATAAATAATACTAGTGCAGAGCCAGATGGAGAAATAATTAGTAGCCCAGCTTAATGAATTAAATCATGAACCAATAAGTTCACTGTTAGCTGTTTTATGGCTTTGAAAGTCAAGACCTCCTCAAGATACACTTTTGTGATCCAGATGCTGGGCTGCTCCGAGGGTATCTTTGTGATGCACACCAGTTTTGTTTTGGGTTCCCTAGGGGAAGAAAGAAGTTGGCTGTCAATATTTTCTTCCCAGCCTCTTTTCACTGGAAGAGAGGTTCCTCCTGAAGGCAAACTTCTGTGAAAGAAAACTCATGTCTTGGAAGGACACAGGATGTCTGATGGTGTTGATTCAACCATTCAGACAATGGCAAAACAGCAGTGCAAGGATTTATACATTTTATTGAATGTCTGTCTGAAATTAAGGGAATATTCCATTTTGTTGAAAACGGGAATAAAGCCCCTGTGGTGATGAACCTTTAAAACTGCATGTTTAATATTACAGGACAATTTGTTCTATGCATCCTGTTATAGATATCCTTACCAAGAACCTTAAGAGAGTTGCCTATGTTAAATGTATGCATTTACATTTACAAAAATAGACATTCTCTGTGTGTCCTTGTTTTCCTAATAACCTCTCTGTAATCATACAAAGCAATAAGGACTATTTTGAACAGTAATACTCTGACTGCCAATAAAGAAGAATTACTAATGAAAATTGGCAAGTTGGAACCAATCCAAGTTGTAGCTCCACATGTAACTTGTAGTACATTTGAAACATAATTCTTTACAATAAATTCCCAAATGCTGTTCCACTTTTTCCTGGATGGGAAAGACGGTTATATGGCCCTTGTCATGCTTTTCTAGCTTTAGTATTTTCTACCTGACTTACAAAAGCTGTTAATGAAATCTCATGAGGGTACTGTCTTGAATTTGGAAATAAAGGGTCCCTGAGATTTTTCCACAGAAGGCTTGGACCTCCATTATCAAAATCAGTGGGAACATTTTCATTAATTTATTGGGCACCTGGGAAACCTTCACACCTCTATGTCACCTCTATGCTCCAGCTTTTGTATGGCATGAGCAGCTACTGAATTTTGGAGGATCCAAAGTGTACAGGACAAGTAGTCTCTTCTTTGAACTAGATGGCAATTATGTATTGAATATCTTGTCTAATCTTCTTAGCTCCCAGTTAGGGATATAAAAAAGGAAACATTTAAAGGCAATTGAGTTTTTTTTTTACATGATAAAATGATATACCTCAGCTGCCTCAAGACATAGGCTGAAGAATTTCACTGAGTAATTTTTGCATTGCACCTAAAAACACTATGAAGTCTCTGAAGCACTTGCTTGCTTCATGGCTCAATAAAGCAGTAGTGTGTTTTGCAAAGAAACACTGTATAAAGACTGTGTAAGTGCCCTTTGAGCAATGCTAAGGGTATGCTAAAACCAAAGGACACAGTTGATCTAAATTCTGTTCATTTGCCAATGTCAAGCTGTGAGACACCCGAACCCCTTGCTTTGCACCCTTTGGGGGATTTTCAGGCATTAGCACATACTTTTCCATTAGTGGGCAGCATTACACTCCATTTAGGGAAGAAGTCACTTTCCAAAGACCTGTGGCAGTGCTTTCCTCTCTGTAGTGCTCTTTAGAACATCTGGTTATTTATTTTATGAAGACTGCATTAGCTTCTATCCACATTTGTTTTCTTTTTTCCTCCTATAATTTGGCCCCTGAGGTATGGGTGCTCCTTAGCTGGGAGCCTAGGAGAGGTTGTTTTTTCTTGATGTTCATTTTATTTGTGAAGGGCAGGTGAATTGCATTCTAACGAGCTCATAATAGCTACAAATTTTGAGGTCTATATGGAAAAAACTAACTTGTTTTTTTGTCTGCTACTCATGGCTTGTCTTCTTACAAAAAAATTAGAAAGCTCCCAAGAAAAGTGATTGAAAATACATAAACATTTTCCTGCTGCAAATTTCTTCCTTTCTTCCGTATTTAGAATTCTTCCTTATAAAGAAACTGGCTTATTTCTCTTCACCTTTAAGTGAAAAATGAAATCTTATGGTCAAAAATGTTAAAGCTCACTCAACAGAGCTTTTAACAGGGTCCTACAACAAGACGTTCTAAAAATATTTCGTTATAAAAAAATGAAGTTTAGGGTTTTTGGTTCATCTTGGACTGAGTGGCTATACAGTTAAATATGTCTTTTCAGATATTGCTTTCCAAAATGTTTTTTTGTGAGATCCATATGTCAGACAACATTTTTAATTTTAGGTATGGCATCTTAACTTTGAGGAACGGATGTAGATAAAAAGAAGAGTGGCTTTGGAAAGAATTTCATAAACCTCTCAAAGAAAAGCTTCATAATGCAGCTAGTAGTAGGAAATTAAAAGAGACAAGGCTACGAAAATGATGCTCTTAGTTATTCATAAGTTTAAAGCAAGAGGGACCAATATTGCTGTATAATCCAATCTCCTGAATTGCACTGCCAATAGAATTTCCCTCAGTGACTCCAGCACTGAACTCATGATCTTGTGAATGAAACAGCTGTTCAGAACAGTTGGATGAATATTCAGATGTTGGACCCGTGGCAGGTTGTCCAGAAGTTAATTCATCCCACTAACTTACCTGATAAGGTTGTTTGTCCAGTAAGAAAGGTGCCTATTTTGGGTTTACAGCCCCACACACACCTCTGTGTATAAGTAGGCAAACCTGGTGATCACTCTATCATCCACATTAGTCAATAGAAGACTGACACAAAGCCAGATGAGGCCTTTCCTTTGCTACATGAAAAGGCATCTCCTCAAGGTTCCCCCTTTCTTAATGCTCCCTATCTCATCAAGGTCTTGTGTCAGGTTATGTTTAGTTTTGAAGCTATTTTCTCTGTAAAATGAGTCAGTAATTCAGACTGCAGTGTTGCTTACAGTCATCTGAGGTAGCATGCAAAGTAGAATTAAATGAGATGCTGGGATCATGGAACTTCTTTCATGCAGCACTAGTAACTCTTGGAAGAACAACTTCAGCTTTCTTGAATCTCTATGCTGCCGCTTTCCTGGCTGTAGTACAGACATGTTGCTACCTTTTAATGAAGGAAGCCAAAGGGGCTGCTTTGAATATTTTTCTGTTTTGGCTTTCACTAATTGAAGCGTCGTCATTAATGGTACCACATAAAACTGATCATCCTTACAGTATTGACAATGTCTGGGCTTTGTGGAAGCTGTACTTAAATATATGAGGGCAGAACGGAGGCAGAGCTTTGTCTTTTGAAGAGGCTGGGTGAGAAAGGTGAGAAAGAGCCTTGAATGAAAGGAGTTGCCTACTGAAAAATAACAATTAGTAAATAAAATAGTGAAGACCAAGAAAATGTCCTGATCAGCCTCATTCAAAAATCTCACATAACAACTAAGAGTGACAAAAACAAACCCTTTTGGAAAGAAGAGAAGCACCAGGTGTCCACAATGATTTTGAAGACATGAAATTTCTGCTCTACCCAAAATGTAATTAGAAATTCAGCAGCAGACATTAATATATGGCATTTGTAGCCCTGAAGAAGGAAAGTATACAGCCATAAGTGAATTTATTATGTTTTCCAGAAGATTCTGAAGAAAATACTGCCCAGCATAGTTTTGCACTCGAGTCCTGATAAAGACAGCTGTAGCCACGGCAGTCTATTCTCCATGACATCCAAAGTTCAAATACCACAAGGAAGAAATTTTGAATACCAAAACACTGAAAAAGCTTCAGCTAATACAAGAAATAGCACATGGGTTAGACATGATGCATACTAGCAGAAATATATGGTCCTACTTCTTAATAGAGACTTTTAATATTTTGTGGTGGGGTTTATATGAACAGGATATAGATATTTACTGGTATTTTTGAACAATGTACAGAATGCCAGAATTGGGGCAACAAAAAGATAAAGGTACCTCTTACAGCTTTGACTATACATATATTAATATATTTGCATAAGAATGGAAAATAATGTTCTTATGGTAAGATTAGCATGCTGTCCAGTCATTAAAAAAATGAATGCTCTTGTCTCCAAAGACATTTTGAGTAATTGGAAAGTAGGCTTTTCTTGGAAAATTTGGATGAAATTTTTTTTTTCTTTTTTTGAGAGGGTTTTTTTTCAAAGTTTTAGCTGGCAATTTCTCTACAGAACCCTAAAAATATGTAAATTACATTAAATGTAAAACGGACCAATAGACTTTTGATTCTCTAAAGGGAAACTGTTCTTCAAAAGGGAAATAAGACATTTCTTCTGAAGTGTTTCATTTAGTGAAAATCCAGAAATCCCTTAGAAATCTCAGAAACAGTATTTTTGCCATTCCTGGTAACGGAACTGGTTTTTGAAGAACCTATGAACTGCAAACATTTTAGGTGAATATGAGATAAACTCTGGGTTTTTTCATCATTCTGTTTAAACTAGTTAAATCTGATGTATACTGTAGAATTTCAGATTTCTGTTTGCTGTCTGTGAGTAGTGTTCGTTGACCGGAAATTAAAAGTTTTTACATCGGCATTTCCTAAGTATTTCTGAGTAACTGGAGCCGCTTCTTGACCGCACTGTGGGCAGTGCTTTCATTTTCACACCGCCGCAGGTGGCAGCGCCGCGCAGACGGGGCTTCGTGTGGCGGGGTCTGGTGTCCCCCGAGTCGGGGCAGCCCCAGCCCCGGGCAGTGGTCACCTCCCTGCGACAGGGACATCAGCCCGCAGAGCTGGGCCAGGACCCGGCCTGGAACAGCGCACCGGGGTCGGGCAGAGCCCTGGCGTGGCTGGGCAGGGCCACAGCGGAGGGCTGGGAAGAGGCAGGCACGGCTCTGAGGAGGATGAAGGCAGGTGCAGCCCCAGCGTGGCTGAAGGTCCAGCCTGTTCGTGCTCTCAGGGCCCTGACAGCAGCAGGTGGCAAATAACCTCAGTGAGGCAGCGTGGAGCAACGCTTGTTTGGGACGGCCTCATTCCTATTCCCGCGCTAAGCAGTCCTGCTTTGCTCCCAATTTGCTAGCTTGCTACTTGTGTAGCACCTCCTTTTCCTTTCTTTCTTATCACTTGTGTGAAAATGCAGAAGGAATGTCAGTCCATATATGTTCATAATTCCCATGCGACCTAAGTCCCATTCTGTGGCACACAGACGTGCAGTTTAAAAATCATTGCCCATAAGAGGTGAGATGGCTCCTGCTCTGCCAAGTACAAAAATCAAAACGTTTCTCTCTTTGAAAAATAAACCCTAGGCTAGCTGTCGACCTTCTGACTAATTTTCAAAGCACTCTGTTGTTTTTTCATGTTTTATGCACGCCTAGACAGTTTTTTAAAAATGCCAAACTTCTCTTGTAAGTGACAATTTTTAAATCCAAATACAAAGTGCCACCTAGTGGTTATATATTTATAAAATGCGTCTATAAAAATTTTCCAGCATAAGCCCCAGTGTTTTGTCTTTTTATAGATGAAGAAGTGCACGTAGGTAAGTGAACTTGTTGCTCAAAAATTGCGCCTCAAAAAGCATGATGATGAATGTGGTGGCAGTAATTATGTAAGCTGAAGAAAAAATGAGAAACAAAATGTAGTTTATAGTCTGTTATGTTTCCTTTCATTATGAACTAGCTGCAAATGCATGATGAGCATTAGAGACTAAACATCCAAATGAAGTAAGTGATCTCATTGAAACTAGCTAACAATAGCATCTGCAGTATCCTCTGGAGGAACAGGAGAAGGGATCAGTAGAAGAGACTTTGAGCGAGTCACTGAGCAAAGGTTTTTGGGAAGATTGGTTGTTTCCTTGGATATGCTGTGAATGACACATCAGAGAAATAAATGGTGCAAATGAAGAGACTGAAAAGGGATTGTTGTGTGCAGGGTGCAGGAGTGTTCTTCTAGAAACCACAGAATCAGGGATGAAGAACCTATTTTCTTTTTGCCTTTGCTAGCTTTATTAACAGTCCTTAATGGCTTAACCCCAGAGATCAACCCAGCCCCACACAGAGACTCACTCATTCCCACACCAGCAGGGTCAGGGAGAGAATTGGGAAGGTAAAAGCTGGAAAACCCTTGGGATGAGCTAAGGACAGTTTAATAGGGAAAGCAAAAACCCACTGTTCAGCATAAATCCAAAACACAGCCCCATGTTAGCAACTGTGAAGAAAATTAACTCTACCCCAGCCAGAACCAGCACAATAGTTAGGAAAAAGGTAGCGAATATAATCATAGATGTGCAGAAAAAGTTGAGGAGCTAACACAACTCAAGCTGGACTGGCTTTATATGTACACATCAAAGTGAAAGGACAGAAATACTCAGTGCTTGAGAATTCATTGATGCACAATGCAAACATAGAGACTAAATCTATTAATGAACGTAAACGAAAAAGATGTACATTAAACTACATCTGGGTACTTAGAATATTTTTAAAATATTATAAATAAAGAAAATTACAGACATTATGTGAAATAAACATAGGATCAATTTAAGTTTTGCTTAAAAAGTGAGTTCCTTTCTATAGAAAGTATCTTTTTACTGGTAAAATTGTTACCAGAACTAAAGTTTAAAACCTTATTTAAACTAAAAAATATAAGTATTTTGTATCTTACTTGATTAATATCCTTCAGAGACAGTAGGAAACAGGCCTGTGTATCTGAGAGATAGGTAAAATTTACAGAAAATGAGACTTTAGATAATGATTTTATGAGTGCTGAACTGATGGATGACAGTCCAGAAATCCCAACACTGGATGAATTAATAGCTGGAAAAAGAGTTGTGGAGAGTGAGTAGAGAGGAGAATATTAAGTTTGAACAAGTTAGATATTCCATGTAGAGAAACAGAAACATTTAGTATAGCATTTGCCACACCTTCACTTCCCAGCAGTGTGCTATTTAAAGCACCACAGACTGCTTTGTGGTCACTAGAAAGAAACAGGCAATTGTTGGGGGCAATTAATCTGGCCTAATTTCATGTGTTTCAGCATGAAGTGCCTCATTCTCTGACACCTTCTGGCGTATGTCAGTGCATGTGTCATTGTTGTAAAAGGATACTGTGGTGGGTGAAGAGCACTATCTGGAGACCTGGGAAACTCACCAAGATCTCCAGCTGTGCCACATCTTTGATTTCCAAAATCGGTAGGGAATTAGTTGCTAGTTTAAATTGTGCCGAATTGAGCTTGTGCTGTACAAAAGAGACACATTGTTGGGACGGAAGAGACAAATTGATGCAAGTGTAGTAAGAGTGGACTCGTTAATTGTATTCCACCTCTACATGAGGGTGTGTTTTCTTAAGGGAGAAGAAGATATATCACTGCAATATTGTTTAAAAGCTGTAGTAATTGGGGGAAGGGGGCAATGAGGAAAGGTGCGATTTGGAAGCCCAGAAGGTGCATTGTTGTTTAACAGTTGTAATTCTAGTAATTACACCGGTAGCATCATTTCAGCATTCAGACCTGACCAGTTTTCAGATGCCCACTGTGGGCATTCAGTGACTATAAATGCCTCCAGGACATTTCAGCAGTTTTCTCAGATGTCCTGTACCATAATCAATAAGCCTGTAGATATACATAAATTGGGGCTCAATATTCTTGAAATTCTGACAACAGCCACTTGAGTTTCACTCACATGATTTTGGATGCATTTGAATGTAGTGTAGATGTAGGAAATACATCTTTGGCGTTATTTCAGATATTTGATTTAAGGAGTCTGAAACAGTATCATTCTCTCCTGGGCCATAGATGCCTGCTAAGTCCTAAAATACTGAGGAAAAGTAGGGAAAAAAAACATATTCCCCAGAAACCATTAGTGACTTGTGATGTTTTGAGCATCAGAAACTTGTGTACTGAATTCCTTCCAGCAAGCAGGCTTTGAGATTTGGTACAAATTGTGTTGATTAATTTTGATAGGAATAGGACTTGGACCTAAATTTTTCTATATAATATTCCATTTAATGGAGGCTTGAATAAAAGTTTTAAGTGTTTTTGTGGAAAACAGCAATGGAGCCCTGAACTCCACATAGTTCAGCTGCCTGTTTGGCAAAACCTTATCCCAGTCCATATACAGCAGCCTAGGAAAAATTTATAAAGGCCTCTGAGCTGTTTGCAGATTGCTGTAACAAACTCGCCATTTTACAGAGAGTGGATTAAACATAAGGGTAAATTTGAGAAAGTTACCAGCTTCCATGGGTGCGCATGAACGTTTTCATGACTCATCTCAGCTCTCACTGTTAGTGGAAATGGGGTTGAAATAAAAACGTCTGAAGTCTCGCAATATCATAATTATTCTTGTGTCCTCCAGGGCTTGTTTATGCTGGCTCAGGCAGTCCATCAATCAAAGCCAAAAGAGTTTCATTTTGTCACTGTGCTTCTGAGTGCCGGCAGATGAAGAAAATAGTTTCTTTGTCTTTCTGATTACTTGTG
Organism: Mystacornis crossleyi; assembly: GCA_013400655.1. NCBI lineage: Eukaryota > Metazoa > Chordata > Aves > Passeriformes > Timaliidae > Mystacornis > Mystacornis crossleyi. Next base: position 64,214 of record VYZQ01000082.1, read on the forward strand.
TGTCATGTTGTTGATGTTGTTTTTGGCTTAAAATCAACTGGGGAGGAAGCATGACCTGAATTCGTTCAGGTAAACATTCTTTACTTTGCGTAAGCCCTGGTGTTGCATCATAGAGATTTGGGCTTGATTTTGACTCAGAACGGCAGCTCAGGAGCACCTGAGCATGGTGAAATTCCATTGACTTCAAAGGCTATGAAGGTGACCTGCTCGATGTAAACCTCGGAAACTCTATACAGATGGCCAAGCCACCATCAGAGATCTCTCAGGGATATGGTCAGTAATCCCAGAAGGGGCTGATGCAGCATACAGGGCAGTGGAGGATAAGGCATTATGTTATCTATGCACAGAGAGAAACTTTGTGAAGTGTTCCCTTTACTGATCCCTTATTTTTGGCATCATCTTTCTGAATATAGAACAGATGCTGCATTTAGAGCTGTACAGTCCTAAGAGGAGTGAAGAAAAACCCAATCCCCATAAGCGAATGAGTCCTCTCGAGAATTGCACTTCCTTGGGAAACTGTATAAAGAGGACTCTGAGGAATTGGTGATCAAATGCAGAATTTCCCCCATAATCCTCCTCTCATCATCTCCAAACCTTGTTCTTGGTACCACACCGAGGCTCCCTCACAGCTATCACACTTGGATGGATGTTTCCAAAGGAAAGCAAGGCCCATGGGAACACTCTGCCACTGGCTTTTCTTCATGCTGCAGCTAGGACATAGCCCTGGGACACCCAGCTGCTGGTCCTGTAACACATCCTTTGGTTCCGTAGTTTACGTGTGCTTTGAAAGTAACTTAAACTTTGAGAGCAGGATGCTGCACATTTTAAAGTCAACACAAGCTGTCCAAGTTTATTGCACTAAAAAGTTTTTCTACAAACATAGGACCTCTAAATATTCCTTTTCAAGTTGCATTTAACTCATGTGGCTTGATTTTGGGCATGACCTCACTAGCACAGAATAAATTAATAATGAATTGCTAATGCTATAAATATTCTGAAGAATAATATGGCTGTGAGCAGTTCCAAATCCAAGCTTTATGTTCTCTGCTGAAAGGAACAAACTGTCCCTTATACTGCTAATAATCTTATGGAGATAATACCAGTGGGATAGTAGTTTGTTTTTTCTCTTTAGCATTAATTACAAATTTAAATTGTTAATTGCCTTATCTGAAGACATAAATGCCCAGAATTTTGCACTTTTTTTTTTAATAACTTGAACTGAGATAACATGAGTAACATTTCCCTGCTTCTTTGTCCTTGCAAGGCTTATATTGAGAAAGTTTCAGAACTCTTTGCTTTGCTTAGAAGATGTGCATTTTAAATAGACACCTTTAAACATGGGCATGGTTGAGCCAAGTGCCTATAGCAGCTACAGGAAGACTTACACTCATTCACAAGATACAGACTTTGAGCCACATTAATATAGATATCAACATGGGAAAAGCTGTAGCAAGTTACTCTCTACTCGTAACAAGCAGTTACTGCCAGTATAAAATATGTCAATGAAATTTGAAGGCCCCCTTCCCTTTCTGAAACCAATATATAGAAGCATTCCTTGTTCAAATATCTGTTATTTAGTTTGAGAGATTATTCTGTAAGTCCATGCCTACTGTTCCAAACATTCTCCAGTCATGATGCGTTCCTATCACATGTGGTGCTGAGTCCAGTGAACTACTTACATATTTATTTGTGATGTTCAGTCTGCTTGATAGAAAATTCCATTTTAACTGTGATTTAGAAATTCTCAAAATTTTTCAATTCTTAATAATCCATATCAATGCTCAGGAGTTATTTTTTAGTATTTCTTACTTTTACTTAGCCTCCTCACCTCACAATGACATTGTTTTAATGAGACATTTTGCAAACAGTGTATTAACTGACCTAAAAATTGGCTGGTTAATCATCTGACTCTTACGATTCCTTTAAGGTTTTCATAGAAAGCATCATCTTTGCAGATTTCTTGAAGGAGTCTAACATTTTTGATCCCCTCGTCCAAAGCTTTCACCAGGTCTTTATAAGATAAACCCAGCTTTCAAGTCTGTTAATGCTGGTTTTGTTTCAGGATGTGTTGGAGTTTGGGATAACATCACCTGCTGGCGTCCTGCGAAGATTGGAGAGACTGTCACTGTCCCTTGTCCAAAAGTATTTAGCCTTTTTTCTGGCAAACCAGGTATTTTATTTTAAGGTGTATTTTTACTGGCTCCTCTCTGGTGTTCTGTAACATAATGTGCTAAAATTCGTTTATTTGGGAGTTTTATTTTCTTTATAGAGTTAAAATTCTTGTCAGAGCTGTTCAGGATACACCACGAAAAGACCAAATTATCATCTTTGTGTTCTGTTTGGTGTTCTTTGAGTTAGATACTAAATATATTTTCTGATACAGTGAAACTCGCCAAAGCTGCGGACATTGCTTGCTCTTTTTTGACCTATTTTGTTAATTATTAAGGCAGCTGAGCCTGACTGACATCTCTAACAGCTGCCAGCAGGTCACATGTAGGTTGTTCCTTCTCTGCCTTGGGAGAGGAGCTCTGCCTTGCTGTCGTGAGAATAAAGAGCCCACATTAACAGATAATACCTAAAAATTACTGCTATTGCAATTTAAGGTAGTTATTATGAAACCTTTTGTTCTGCTTTTTAATGGAACTTGAAAAGAGCTCATCAGTGTCTCAGACTGCTGAAACAATTAACTGGTTTAAGTCTACCATATTCTGCACCATCCTGTCAATACATTATATTTTGCACTGTGACATGTAAGTGGGGTTTTGAAAATAGATGATGCACACAGAGTATTTCACACGTATCTCAAAATGCTGCAGGAAAAATTTTATCCCCATTGCTCAGGTGGGAAACTGTCATGAAGAGCTGGTGAAAGATGCAAAACTTATCCCAGTTAAGTAATTCTTATTTTTTTGGAGGGAGGGGTTTAGTGTCTCTGTGGACAACTTTAAAGATATTACTTTTGACTTAGAGGCTAATTTGGGGTATGACTAAAATACCTTTAGACTCAAAACTGTTGATTAAGTCTTGTTCTCGTAAAAAAATGGATAACCAAAACAATCTACAGATGAGCAAAGGTTTTCATTCCTGGAACTGGTGAATCTTGATTAGTTTATCATGGATAGTCTAAACAATTTGTAAAGAGGAAAGTATGTGTAATCATCACTAAATCATGTGATATCTGTAAAGGTTTTCAAGTTACTCAAACAAAGATAATAAAGTGTTGTCATGAGACAAGGCAAACTAATAAATATCAAAAATTCAAAATATGAATTAAATCATGCTGCTTCTGTCTATTTGCCAAAAGCTAGAGCATGCACACTCTCTCTGGAGTTTATTTCACAACTTTTAGTTATATTTCAACAACATTTTAATTTTACTATAGAACAACTTCAATAAATATTTAAGTCTGAAACCTTCCCAGTGCATTATGACCCTGTCTCCCTTCACCATGGTGTCAGCAAGACTGAAAGATTACTTCCTTTTTGTAGTTTGCTATAATTTTCCCAGATCCAGCTTTTTTTCTTATCTACCTGTTTACTTCCTGCTTGTGGAACTAACAGGTTTGATTTACAGAGGTTCCTGTTAAATTAAGAGTGTTTTTTAAACCTTGTATTTCTATAATTTCAGAGAAGGAAGACAACAAACATTTCACATGGTTGATTCAATTAAGATCTAACCTTAAGATCTTAGAACCTTTTTAAGTTGATTATGCTCAGGATTATGTAATTTATTTAATTCATACACAGCACATTACAAACTAATTTCATTCTTATAGTGGAAAATTATGAAAATACCTTTAAACAAGAAATTTAATTCTTTTTATTTAGCCAGATTTGTGAGATGTGTGTTTTAGTTTTTTAGTGTTTGAGTTAAAGTTCTACTACAAGATGATCTAGACTACCTTATTTTTATACAAAAATTCCAAACCTCTACTAGGCTTTTAAATAACATCAAATCCTTAAAGGATTTCCCAATTTATGTTATGAGTTTTAAAAAGTAGTTGTCTTCTCATCTTCAGAATTTTTGGAGGGCTGGCTCTAAATTTCTTCTGTGGTGGTCTATGTTAACAGTTTAAGCATACCACATTATTAATTATATATTGAATATTAGTAACTTTGGATTAAAATAATTTTTATTGTAAAAGCAATCATATTATTCCATAATGTTTTTCCTGTACTGTACAAGTTCATGCATCTCAGCAAGTTATTTTCTAAAGTTTTTATTCAAATGTATATGTCTGTGTCAAGTTACAGGTTTTAAATCAGGTTGCCATTTGAAATACTTAACTGCATGAAAAGATGGTGTAGAAATAAACATTGCCTTCCATAGAACATGGCCCAACTGTCTTTAGGGTAGAAGGTATTGCAGGATTTGAAATAGAAGATACTTCAGCGTCTTAAGTACATCGAGTCTTTTTTCTTGCAAAACTGGCTTTGACGCAGTTTGTGGTTCTGTTAACACATTCCTCTGCTCTGCCTAGTCACAGAATCTTGATGTACTTTTAAAGTGAAGACTCTTCACAGTGTATAAATAAGTTACATTTTCTTTTAAAAATGTCATTTCTATGCCAAACAACAAAAGTGGTCCCGTTGTTGGAGGAGACTGTGGATCTAGGTCAAGGCCTTTTTATTAGCTGGACAGATTTGGTTGTTGGCTGGTGAATCATTTGTAGGATATTTACAACTTTCCACTGGAGACTTTATACAAATAAGAAACTCCAATAACCAATCAACAAAGTAAAAATCACCAAAGCTTTAGTTTGGAGTGTACATAAACAAGTTTGGTTATTCTTGACCAACACTGATCTATGACACATGGTGGAAAAAAGGCATCTTTGAGTCAATTAAAGACCAGTGGTGAACTCCAGACTAAAGCAGTATATTACTATAGATTTCAAGTATCAGGAATATACAAATTGCTTTTAGAAATGTGAGGGAATTTGGCTATGTATTAACATTGTAAGAATTAGTTATAATAAATGTGATGACTATATTTTAGTTTGAAACCCAGCTTTTCTGTTTTCCCCTATTGAACCTGTTCCATATTGCATGAAAATTAATTAATTTTAATGAGATTAAGAAATAGAATCATGTGTTGCCCCCATGTCATCTATGTGACTTCATCTCTGGAAAGAGTCAACTTCTTCTCTCAGTTTCAAACAGAATTTCTGAAATTCATAGATGTTCAAAATTCCTTTCCAGCCATACTTCCACATGTACTGTGCACTCCTTGGACTACATTGTTTCAGTATTGATTCAAAGAGTGAAATTCAGCATTCATTTTTATTCCTCGATCTTCAACCTATAACGTAATTTGGCCTTTAAACTTCATTACCAAATTCACCAACATTACCTGTAGCAGTAAGTCACCACCTTAATGTCTAAGAGCTTTTATAACTCTTCAGTAGATCACTTGGTATTGACTTCTCAGAAAGATTAAACAGGAGGTTAAAACAACTCTCACTGAAATTACTTTCAAATTGCTTTACCTACAGCCCCTTTACAGAGTGAACTGAAAGACTCCCTTCTGAGTATTTTAAATAAAACAGCAGAATAGTTTAGGCTTCTGCAGATGTGACAGAAATGGCTGTAATACCAAGGGAGAAGTCTGCCATCACAGTTTGGGTTTACTTTCGCTTTCTGTAGTGCAGAGGCAACTCCAAGCAAGAGTGAAAACCAAAGTAATGTGAATGAAGAGCACTCGAAAGGAAATGGCAGGGTTGAGTTCTGGGAAATAAAGGAAAAAGAGCTAGGTTCTAACTAGCTAGTGACAAATTAAGGTTGTCTAAGGAGTCGTTGATGAGAAGAGTTTGAAATCGTTTTGATTTAAATTCTCTAATTTTGCTTTACAGGAAATATTAGCAAAAATTGTACAAGTAATGGATGGTCGGACATCTTTCCTGACATCTTAAGTACTTGTGGATATAATGACTATGAAGATGATTATAAGGTAGGAAAAATACTTTCTCTATACATTTAGATGATGGTGTTCAGTACAGCTATCAGACATATTCTGCTTCTAAATAAATCCCATTTTACTCAGATTAAATGAAAATCAGACTTAATGAAAATCTGTAGTAATTTTTCTTAGGATTGGTTGCAATTTGCTCAGATTGCAGTTGTCTAATGAGATAAAATCAGAATTTCAGAACTCAGTAACTGTTTGAAACTCAGGGCTATAAACAGTTGGTAATTGCGGTAATGCATCTGTATATCTAATATTGCTGTGCTACTCGGATGGTGCACCATATGTTTTGCATTGTGTTATTTCTAGAAGTTTCATTAATTTCAAAAGAATATTTCACAAAAATTTATCTCAAAACCTAATACTAATAATCTGTTTTAATCTGTTAATAGCACATGCACCACTCGATTGATGGCATTGATGCCTTAGGTTTTAACTTTTATATTTTTCAAATGCTGTACTGCCTAGTGTGTAACTGAAGTTTCTTGTGGCCTGTTGGCTGCTGTTCTCTCATGCTCATTAGACATAACAAGCCATTCTAGGTTTGCTTTCCAAGGACACCTAGATTGTCCCACCCCCCAAAATATGTGAACTAAGGGCTCTGAAGAGGAGGGCAAACTTGGGGTAGTTATATCATTAGCTGGGGTTGTAATTGGACAATTGATCCTCATATGCAAATGGACCAAACTTATAAAAGTGTGACGAACTCGTGACCTGGGGTCCATCTTGGGTGTAGCCTTTGACTCCCCAGGGTGCACCTTTGAAGGCTTTTCAAATAAATACCTACCTTTATTCCCTTTTTCTGGTCTAGTCTCTGTTTTTAGGTGGCCACCTCAGGTATCAGCATAAGTAAAGTTATAAGTAAAATAGAATTGATTTAGGTCATTGGAGTTATTGCAGATTTATATTGGACTTGAAGTTGTGTTAGCAGTTGTAAATGGTTCAGAAAGCTATCAAGGTATCCTAAATGCACTATGCATGGAAAATTGAATTTGTTCACTTTGCAGACACTATCTCCTTTAGTTGCAGGAAGAGTTTTTACCATCACGTTTTATGTATTTTCTGTCTATTTTCCTGCTGAGGCTAACAGAGCAAGATTTTGTTTACGAGCATGAGCTCATAGCATCAGTAAAACTCCTGTTACCCAAAACAAATCAAGTCCTCTCATGAACAAAGATACTTGGCCAGTTGGTTTTTTTCCCTGGGTTTTAGTATGTGTGGAATAGCTGTAGCAGATCTGTTCTGTCTGGCCTGCAGAGATGCACTGGCATTTCAGCTAAGGCAGGCAGGTTTTGGCATTTCTTTCTGTCTTTAAAAGCCCAGCCATTACTGTAGTTGAAAATAGATAACAGAGAAATTTGAGAGAATATGTTGTCTTCCCAAATTTTCTGAAGACAAATTCTAAAACATCTGTGTCATCTGACAGCTTGGGAACACACATGTATTACTGCTAAAACAGCCACTTTAAACACTGTCATTCAACCTAGTCATTGCCATGTGGAGTGAAAATGGGTCAAAACGTAAAATTTCAAATTAACAAAAGATAGTTTTTCAAGTAGTGAGAAGCAATTAGAAGATGAATTAGTATAATAGAAGAGCCGTTCTTGTTTGACAAATTCATTAGTAATTTGAAGGAGGTGAATGAAATGCAAATTGACTATACTTGCAGGAATTAACCTAGAGAACTGGAAATAGGAAGCAGCAGCAACATTTACAAAAGCTTTGAAAAAAGCAAATAATAAAAGTGTGAGGATTAAAATCAGTAGAGAGATGTGGAAAGCAGGTACTGGAAAAATTGTTGGCCAACATGTAATCGATACCATAGATATAATCATAGAGACAATAGAAAAAAATGCAAGTATGATGCAGCCATGAGATTTCAGGAGGCATTCGAGGTTCTGCACCAGCTACTTGTTTACGCAGAAGATGTTTTCTTGAATTCACATCTTAGTGTTCAATGGTAGCCCCTCAAACCAAAATCTTTACTCAGCATAAATCAGTATAGTTCTTTTTAAATCTAATATTTTATATGTGAGAACTAAAAATGAAGTCCTAATATTTGGATACTGAGAATTCTGGGCATAAAAATGTCATGCAACAATATGCTTTGCGGTATGGGGTATGAAGTATATGAGGTTGTCCTCAAAGTTACATTAACTAAGGAGATAATATTTTAGGGAAGGTGGCAAAATACCTTTCCTAGGGTAAATCCTAAGTTTCCTTTTTTATGTTTTCCTTTGAAGACGATGTTAGAGGAGTAGGTAGAAACTTACTTGGTGTAAGTTTGGTGCCTGCATCTTCACTGCTGAATGAATTTCCATTATAGATCCAATTAAGTATTTGTTCCTGTGGGGGTCTGTTCTGTCTTTTAAGATACAGACTTTAATCTTTAATGCAAAGAGGGCTTATTTCTATACATATTCTACATATTGTACCTATATGCATACACACAGGCATATGTTTCTCTCCAGATATACATTTAGTTTGGGCAGTTTTGAATATTCTAGAGAAGGTTTAAATGATAAAGATTAGTGAGCAAATACTGAATAATTTATTAACAGGTACCAAATGTCTATGCTTAAAAATGCACTGAAATGAGGAAGCTTATTAAGAAATACCATTAATGTGTCACCTCTTATTTCTTTGCTGAAAAAACTTGCATGCTTCCAGTTTGCACTGATTTTATGTTCAAATTAAAATGTTCAATTTTTTTTCCATGTCAATGATATATTAGCAGGTTCTGTAAAAAGAAACAATTTGCTTAACATTTTGAAATTAGCTGTAAGCACCTGATACAAACCCCTTGGTTTATTCTGTGTTAGATCTTAGTGTTCTCTACTGCTCTTGCCATTATTTATGGGGGATCAGTTTGATAAATATTACTGTCCTGGTTTTGGCTGGAATAGAGTTAATTTTCTTCCTTGTAGCTGGTACAGGGCTGTGTTTTGATTGTAGTGTGAAAATAATGTTGATAACATACTGATGTTTTAGCTGCTACCAAGCAGTGCTTACTGTAAGTCAGGAGAGCTGGGAGAGACCATGGCCAGGACAGTTGACCCCAACTGGCCAGAGGGATATTCCACACTGTACTGGTTTTGCTCAGCTTGGTTTTTGGGAGCAGGGGGACCACTGAGATGGCTTTTGTGAGAAGCTCCTGGAAACTTCCACCATGTCCAGCAGAGCCAATCTCTTGATGGCTCTGAAAGATGGACATGCTACTGGATAAAACTGGGCCAGAGGGGTTGGTAACGCCTCTGTGATGACATATTTAAGAAGGAAATCAAAACAAAGTCAGGGGGTTTTGCTGCTAGTCAGAGAAGGAGGAGGGGGTGAGAACATGTGAGGGAAACAACACGGCGACGTCAAGGTCAGTGGAGAAGGAGGGGGAGGTGCTCCAGGCGCCGGAGCCAAGATGCCTCTGCAGGCCGTGGTGCAGACCATGGTGAAACAGGTTGTCCCCATGCAGCCCATGGGTCTGCGGGGAATGCAGAGAACCACCCTCGGCCCCTGGGGATCCACGGGGATGCAGAGATCCACCCGCAGCCCGTGGGGATCCACGGGGGATGCAGAGATCCACCCGCAGCCCGTGGGGAAGGTGCCCACGCTGGAGCTGGTGGATGCCTGGAGGAGGCTGTGATCCTGTGGGAGACCCGGTGGCGAGAGGGAGCCCTGCTTCCAGGCTGGAGCAGCCTGTCCTTGGAGGACTGCACCCCGTGGGAAGAGACCCACGCCGCAGCAGTTTTGGGAGGGCTGCACCCTGTGGGGAGAGACCCATGGCGCAGCAGTTTTGGGGGGACTGTGTGCCCGTGGGAGGGACTCACGCTGCAGCAGGGGCGGTTTGGCTGCTGCTCGTGAGAGGGGACCCAGGCCAGGAAGTTCCCGGAGAACTGTCTCCCGTGGGAGAGACCCCACAGCCTCACAGGGAAGGACTCTTCTTCCGGAGCAGCTGAAAGAAATCCTGGTGATGAACTGACCAAACCCCCCTGCCCTGCCTCCCTGTGCTGTCAGTGGGAAGGAGGGACAGGCTGGTGGCAAAGGGTGTTTTAAAGGTTTATTTTCTTCTCATCCTCCTCTGATTCTGTTAGCAATAAATTCCCTTTGTAACTTTAAGTTAAGCCTGTTTTGCCCTTGAAGTGTTTTCTCCCAGTTCTTATATCAACTAATGAAGCCTTGGTTAATTTTTTTTCCTTTTCCCTCCTCTATCCAGCTGTGGAAGGGGAGGGTGAGCGAGCGGCTCGTGTGGGTGCCTGGCGCTGGGCCAGTGTCAAACCACAACACACCACAGAACGGCATGTCCAGTATATAAACTGGAAGGAGCTGGCTGGGAGGTGTCTGCTGCTGCTCGGGGAGGGGCTGGGCATCGGTCAGTGGCTGCTGAGCAGTGGTGTTGGGCGTCACTCGTCTTCTTATCCCAACCCAGGTCTTACCTTCTTCTCAGTTCTCCCCAGCCCACGGGGGGTTTGGGGAGGCAGGTGAAGGAGGGAGGGAGGGAGTGATTGTATGATGTTTTGTTCCTGCTGGGGTTAAAGCTCAACAATGATAGTGTCTGAACAAAATATTTGTATGTTGTTATCACATCGAAGTGTAGATCTAAACCTCTATTATATGCTTCCAGACCTTTTCCTGTAAGTAAACTAGTTACTGCTCACCTTCAAGATCAAGTTTTAGGTTCATCTTAGGTATTCAAATAAGGATCTCCTTTTTTTCTCTTTTATATTTCTGTGGAGCTCATGGCAGCACAAAAGCAAAATAGCAAGCTTGACTTGACCATGCTAGAAACGCACATCAAGGTGTGTTAACCAAACTCAAGCCTCGCTGCAGCCTTTCCTTGACATATCTTGACATCTTCTATCTAGACTGAACAAGCTGCAGATATGTCCTAGCTGTTGTCAGAAGGTATTAAACTCTGTGTCAGCATTATTAATATACAGCAAGATGTCTGGTGAATGTAAAGCACCAAAATGTGTCCACTTTATTTAAAATAATGACTGAATCGGTTAATACAGTTTTGTCTAAATCTTAGTATGAATTGGCCAAGGATTTTTAGATCACACAAAAGCCCCAGTATATACAAGTTACAGGCTGTGTGATTTGAATGTGTAGTGTACAAAGAGAAATTCATGGAGAGGAAGATCCTCCTGTCTGTGGAGTACGGAGATACTGTTGCAGCTTGTGCCTTCAGTAGGAGCATCATCCGTGGAAGAGGCATTGCCCCACTTGCCAAGGTTCCTGGAGCATTCACATCACCCTGGGTGAGCTGCAGACACACCACCCCGGACAAGTGGAGTCGGGGCATGAGGGCAGGAGTGACACAGTGTCTTGGCTGTAGCTGCCTTTAGAAAACAGATGCATTGCTGCTGTCTGTGGAGTGGATCATTGCTCTGGAATAATGGATTGTTTGGAGTGAGTCTAAATTGAATCCTTGCCTCTCAATAAAGTCTGACACAAGGCAGCCATCTACCAATGTATTTTCATGTGCCTCCACATCATGCTAAATTTATTCATGTTATGCTGCATTTTTCATTAATATTTTTCCATGAAGTGTGATTAAGAGACCAATATTCCTTAAAGTAAATATAAAATCTTCCATTGACTTCACGTAACGACTAGGACTGAATATTAGCTGATATTCCCTCCTGTAGAGCGCAGAGGGAATTCACTTTAATTGCAGAATATTCAATAAAGAGCTAAATTCCAGTACACGAGTGTTCACATTCACAGATACATCTGCTGATACGCATTTACACAGGAAAATGTGGAAGTCTATGCATTTACAAAGTTGTCATCTCTCCCACTATGTTTAGGGAACTTTGGATAACAAGACATTCTGACTGACATAATTAAAATTAGTTATGCCACTATCACTAAGAGAGACTTCTGGCAATGCTGGTCTCATCTGGTTTTTTGGATGGTGTTTAGGCTCAGAGTGAATTAAAGGAAAAATGTCAGAAAAAGGATATCATTAATTACTTGTAAAAGATTATTAAATACCATGAGTAATACCTATTTGATTACATGTTTTTAGTAAATTCTATTATTCTCTACATACATAATTCAAAAATGTGTAGAAGTGTCCTATAAGAGAAAATTAAATTGTTCACAACGTGTAACCCATCTCTTTATCTGTTTGTATTTGTTCTCTTATAAGTAGTACTAGATTTTAGAAAAGGCTACTCCCTTACTGAATTTCATTTTGCAGAAGGAAAGAACTACGGTTCCTTATTCCATTTCTATTTGCATTTGCTCATTTCAGTGTTTTTAAGGCACTGAACTCATTTGCTAGGCCCAGCTCTTATTTTATGTTGTACGGTTTAAGATTTCCTGGTATGTTCTCTGAGTAGGTATATTCAAATATTATTCAAATATTCAAATATTGACTCATGGATCATGAAAATTTAAGATCACAAATTTTAATGTAATTTAGGCAATTATATCTGTAAAGAATAAACTCTCTTATATACAGTATGTATACAGGGATATATTAGCCCACAGAATAAACAAAATGAAGCATCAGTTGGGATGATAATGGTGATCTATTGCTTAGCAACGATCAATCATATTTACGGTTAAATGAATAAAGAGGTGAGGGCTTTTCTTTTACGTCAAGGGTGATTTCTGGTCAACAGCAAAACTCCTTTGGACAAAGGATCCATGCCCGAAACTTTCTCCAGTGTTTTCTCCTTCAGCACCGAGGTACCTTCTCACCCCTAGAGGTCCTTCCAAACCAAGGCTGAGGTTGAGAGATCCACTTGGTGTCTGTCAGCTTTGCTTAGGAAGTGTCTCTGCTCTTCTGTGCTATTTTATAAATAAACAGAAGACTTCTGTCGCCTGAACTTAGGAGAAATAACATGAAACTAAATTTAAAGTAAACATTAGCAGAAACAGGTGTCTTTTGTAAGAAGACAAAACACAAGTGTGCCTAAAAATAGATTTTACGAAAAATGTATTGAGGTTAACACAAATTAGGCAAACTTATATTAATCCAATTTCATTTTATAAGTGTGGGGGTTTTACCCTTTTAAAACCTATTAAGTAGCTGCAAAAAAAGGAGGAAACATTTTAGGATTAGCTCTTTAGAAAACACTTACACTTTCTGTAACCATTTGCATGATTTTTTCCTGAAAATCATAAGCCACTGATTATTTCTGTGCCCAACCACATATTGACTTTAGTTAAGGGGTTGTAATTTTACTATTTTCCTCAGAACTTTAACAATAAATTGTTTCATTTCAGTTTTGGAACCAGTATTGCTTAAATAATCCTGTGAATATTTTCCAGAGACCAGCTGTTCTTACTGTGGTGCAAAAGTACTGATTTTGTTAGATTTGCAGAAAAGTTCATGTCATTTCAATTTCATAATGTCATTTCAATCTCATATGTATGACTTGAATCAGCTTATCCTTTGAAAACAGATATAAAATCTGAAGGGGTTGTGATATTTCCTCCATGTTAAATTATTTTTAAAATATAATTTATCTTGAAATTCTCTTTTGGTTAATCCATGCCTTTGTTGCAGTCATTTTATTCCTTCCAATCTTGTACATTTGTATTTTAAGTTTAGAGGTTAAAGCCAAATGTTAGTTGAGACCTGGGTAATTATGGTTCACACAAGTAGTAAGAAAGAAAGAAGATAGCCCATCTTGCATAAAAGACATTGGTTTTTTGTTCTATCAGATTTGGCATTGCTTCGCCTGTTTCTTTTGCAGCAATACAATACAAAGAGTTTGTTTCTAAAGGGTATTCAAAAATACAGATGAGTGACAAATATTTCATAGCTATGACTAAGTCAGTATTAGTCTAAGGAATTTCCTGCTTTTCAAATGCCACAGCACAATGTGGAATTTAATTCTTTGTCTTTATAGAGTTTCTGTGTACATTGAATTGAAGTATAATTTGAGAACACAATTTACTAAAAATTTTTTTGTTGAGTCACTAGGAGTTATAGAGGTCTTACAGGCAAATTAAGACACATCTGTTTTAGGTTCATACAAGAAATTTAAGTACCAGTATGATTGCATCACCTTTGGTGCTGAGTCTGATAAAGTACTTCATGCTCATCATCTAAAGCATTCTAATCATCTAAACTTTTTAAATCAAAATACATGAATTTGAATAATTTTAATTTTTGACGTGATGGATTAAAAATGGATTAGTGTTTACTTACCTTTGCAGCAGTTTGAGAAGCAGGGTTAATTTTTGATCAGTAGAAAATTCTATAGCATCTAGGATTTCTGACCATTATAAAACTAAACCAGTAAAATGTCTGAGAAAAAGGGAAAGGTGTTCTTTTCTACCATTTCAAGTATAGAATACAGAATAATTAAAAATCCATATCATATGAGAAAATAAGTTTAATTGCGTAATTATTTTTTATTTTCTCATGCTTAGTTTGAACAAAATGACCATGGCCAGTGTTAAGGTAATGTCCAAGCTGTCTTGGCTGATTAACTTCAGTCCTGACGTACCCCCATGCAGCTCTTCCACATTCATCTGTTTGGCAAAGGAACGGCCAGCAGAGAGACTCAGTCCTGCTGATACTGACAGCTGTTTGCTGGGCTAAAAGTACACGGGGTTCTTATTTTGATTTTTGTCAGACTGTTTGTTGTAGGGGCCATGTGTGTGTACAGAATGCCAGAAACATTACATTAAATAGTGTGGTTTTTTCTGGCAGAAGACAACCTCCTCTTTTCTTCCTCGTGGGGCGAAGTGATGGAGTCACTTCATGTGCAGCAGCCTGACAGTTTCTGTCACGCTCAGAGTACTTGGCCAGAGGCTAAATTCAGGGCACTGTTACAGCAGTGTGGCTGGACAATTGATGCTTTGTTAGTAAGTTCATGCAGGGTTTCCACCTTTCTTTCCTTCATTTAGGAATTCTGAAATCAGATAGGTCCAATTTCAAAAGTTTCAGTCGGTGGAGTTTTCCTGAAATCAAATCTGGACAGAATTTTCAAAATGGTGTGGAATGACAAAAAATTAAACCAGTCCAGCTTTCTTGCTGGGCATGTCTCAGTCACTCCAATGCAGTTTGAACAGCTACTTTCTTTATGCCAAAGTACAAAAGGCTCTCTTATTCTGTAACCTAATGGCTGAAATATGAATAAGCATAAAAATTGCTATGAATGCGCTTAAGATTCATGGCAGTTGTTTCCCATATTTTTCCACTTCAACCATATCTACGACAGTGCAGTTGCAAAATTCTCCATTTCCTTTCACATTTCATTTCATCTTTTCCATATCTGTATAATATTTGCAAAGTGAATGTCAACTAATTTCATCATGAATCGGGATTACTAAAATAAGCTCCTTAGTTGGCCTTTTGAAGGCTATAAAAATAAATACATTAAGTGATTCGAGGTTCCTCTGGCTATGTTAGTTTACTTAAGAGTTTTGCTACTTTTTACAAACATCATTTGGGAAGGTAAATGATAGCCATGTGCACTAAATATTGAAATTCTGTCTCTTGTATGTAACATGTTGTACCTTGCTTTTAAAACCTTTAATTTCTTAACATAATAAAAAAACTTCCCCATTTTAATATTTCATCTAGCTTGAGTGGAAACTAATGTTAGTCTAATGACTTTGTTGTAGGCATAAATGGAGAAGCAGTTTAATTCTGAAAATATTTAGCCCTATTTTTCTTGATATTGTTATTCAGAATAGGACTGAATGTAGTATGTAGCTGATAAATTTACAGATAACTGCAGTTAATCAGCGGACTGTGCATTTCAGCCTGCTTTCCCTCTGTTGAAAAATTTCCTTTCCGAGTTTTAGCAAGTAACTTTACTAAAGAAAGGGTTGTTTGGGTCACCATTTAATAAAGTATTTGAACATTTAGAGTAGGAAATTAATGAGACTTAAACTTGTCTTTAAAATTAAATTCATGTATAACTGCATTACAAAGTACTGTAGAGCAGAAGGACTGAGGGAAAGTATCTCTTTTGGAGATAATCTGTTCTTTCAGACTGACTTGCTCTTACCAGTTTGATTGTGTTCATGGAAATTGATGAATCTGATACTTTATTTGACCTCACTGACATGGTATAATCAACTGGAATGGTACCAGATTGTGTGTCTAAATTTTGAGTTCCTGAGGCTGATTTTTCTACTCAAGTCAATTTTCTTGAGATGTTGCCTTGCAAAATGTGTTGGAATAGAGATATGACATTCTCATCATGTACTGTAGAGCAAAGATTGAAAATCATGCTGTAGCTTTCAGAGCTGTTTAATGGCCATTTACATCATTTCACAGACAATTTTACATATCAGTAAGTAACTTCTGTGTATGTGTTTTTCTGTGCAGGTCAATTTCTATGTGAGAGTGAAAGCAATTTATACCCTTGGACACAGCGTATCTCTGATTGCTCTTACAACAGGAAGTATAATCCTTTGCCTTTTCAGGTATGTGTTTTTCATGAGTCAGTATTAATGACAAGACAGCTTTAACTGTTGTGTGATTGCTCAGATATTAAGAAAATGCATTGGGTTTGCACTGTTTGCAGTTAAACAGCTGACAGTAATGCTGACTTGATTTTTGCTGGTACTTACCACATTAACAATTTTCTAAGCATTTTACAAATTTACGGGCATTACAGCCCATGTAAGAATGAATAATAATTTAGGAATGGTTACATAAAGCATTTTCTGTTTGGTTATTAAAATGGACACCTTGAATTGCTCTCGAGAATTAGTACGATGCTGGTCTCACCACTGGACAAGTGGGCAGCCATGTTTTGCAGAAGCTTCTGAGTGGTTTCCAAGGGCACTGTAATCACAGGTGATCATTAATTTGTCCAAGTGGGGCTGTAAACCACTGAATCACCAAATCACCAAGGTTGAAAGAGGCCTTCAAGACCATCTAGTCCAACCACCAACCCAGCACTGCCATAATCACCCCTAAACCGTATCCCCAAGTGCTGCATCCAAACACCTCTTTATCACTTCCAAAGATAGTGACTCCACTACCTGCCTGGGCAAGTCATTCCGAGGCCTGACCACACTTCCAGAGAAATTTTTTTTTATAATATCTAGTCTGAATCTCCCCTGATGCAACTAAAGGCCATTCCCTCTCATCCTTCCACTTGAATCATGGCAGAAGGGACTGACCTCCATCTTGCTACAACCTCCTTTCAGGTGGTTGTAGAGAGCGATGAGGTCTCCCCTGAGCCTTCTCTTCTCCAGACAAAATAACCCCAGTTCCCTCAGCTGCCCTGCAGAAGACATGCTTTCTAGACCCTTCACCTGAGCTTCACTGCCCTTCTCTGGACACCCTCCAGCACTTCAATGTCCTTTTTGAAATGAGGGGCCCAGAACTGAACACGGTGCTCAAGGTATAACCTCACCATTTCCAAGTGCAGTGGTAAAGGTGTGGATAATTGTGCTGGATCTGCAATGTTTCTGTTAGGCAATGTTAGGAAAGGCAGTACTGCCTGCTGCTTTTGACTGATTTCTGTGACTTTTCTGAGATTGACAGAAATCTTCAGCTGGTAAAAGAAGTTGCAAAATGGGGTTATCAGTATCACAGTTTTTCTCAGTCCCTCCACCTTCATGCCTTTACATATCACTTCCACCTAACAGAATAGCCTTTATATTCTCCATTATGGCCTTCACCCAACTTTTCTGCTCCACTTAGGACCAAGAAAGCCCCAAAAAAATGGATCTTACAGTTTTGGTAGACAGGAAGTACAAATAACAGGTAGAGAACAGTATGTTGTTTGTCAGAGCTTCATTCCTCTGATGAAATATTCCTGAGGACAGTTCTGTAAGCATTTCAGTCTGCCATCAAATTTTCTCGATATTTAAATATTCATAGACCATTCAGAGCAGATACATAATCCATAATTGTATTTGGAATACCTTTTAAAAAATAAATTGATTCAGTCATGGCTATACTTCTTCTACAAGCAAATGCTCCAGGCAGATCACAATGCAGATTACTGCAGTTTCAAAACTACTAAAACCTAAAACCACATTTAATACAGAGAATTACAGACATCTGAATGTCACCCATCACCAGAAGTCAGGTGTAACAGATCGTGAATTTAAGAGGTATACTCAAAACCTTCAACTTCAGTTTAGATATCCCACTTGAGAACTCCCCAGTCCCAGTTGAGTCAGTGAAAAGACACAGATTTTTTTTCAGTGGGGAGCATAGGTTCTTCTAAGCCCCCCTTCAAGAAGAAACTTTCTGTTATCTGCAGGGAGTGTTGGGGCCTCCCAACATAGTGAGTTGAACTAGGAATTAATTTCTTGCCCACTAACTCCAAAATATTGGTTTGACAGCCTTGTATATAGCCAGCATTTATTATTTGAGCTACTGAATGGGGTGAATTACTAATCATTTACATGAATTATTCAAGAAAAGTAGTTTCCTCCTATTTGCAGCTTGCATGTATCTCTGAATTCCACAGGAACATGTGACGCAGTCCAACATAATAGTGGTGTTTAAGCAAAGGATGTGCATGGCCACAGCAATCACTGCATTTTTGACAACTGTTTAAAATTCAGCCTGGTATTTTGTCCTTTGCCAAATTCAGGGCTAGCAAGGCAGATCTGTTCGTTATTTTCCTACACTCACAGTAACTATCCTTGCTTTAGTAGTTTCAGAATGGATTATAGAGTGTTTGGTAAAAATCACAACTGGAAGAATACTTAGAAGTTGCCACTGCACACTGCCATTACACCTATGGCATCCTCATTCTTTCACTGCTCATACTTGCTCAAATGCCTCTGGCCTATTTCCAGGTGCAGTTCAAGGTGCTGGTTGTGACCACAAAAACCTCTTAGCTGTTTGGTTTCTGGGGATTTGCTATGAAAAGAATATTTTAAATAGGAAAATCTTGAAGGGACTGTATTTTAAGGGAAAAGTCCTCAATTTATAGCTTGTTTCCCTTGAGTACTCATTCACTTACTTGGAATATTTAATCTGTCATTTGTTTGTAAGGCTTTCCCATGGATGCCAGATTAAAGAAGAGAAGTTTTGCATTCACTGGAGAGAAAGGATAGGTGATGAAATGTTTTGAAAGCATTTTTAGTTGCTCCTGCATACACCTAATTATGGGATCAAAAGTCACTATGTAGCAAAATACAGAAGTCAAATAAAAGCATGAAACCAGAAAATAATAGGTGAGAGCACATCTGAAATATATCCACGATAATCAAAGTTGTATTTGCAAGAAAAACACTGGAATGAGTACACACACAGAAGGATGTAATAAGCTATGTTTATTGTCAGTTCATGTTAAAATGTGTTTTGTTAAAATAAAATGTGTTATGTTAAAATTTCTCACACAGTTAAAATGTGAGAGAAACACCACTGGGATCTGTTAGTCTGTGATACTGAACAGAAGTAAGAGAGGAAAAAAAAACAGCAAGGCAGCACTGACAAAATGACAGAAAAGGAAAGGGTATGCTCTTACTCAAGGTTCATATTGCTAAGAAATGTCCAAAGAGTAATAGAAGTCTGTTCAACATTTTCTGCATCATAACCTAAAATGCCTGTTTTTAAATCTCTTCTTAGAAAACTTCATTGTACTCGGAACTACATCCATCTGAACCTGTTCCTCTCTTTCATTCTAAAAGCAATCTCTGTTTTAGTCAAGGATGATATTCTCTATTCCAGCTCCAACACAGCTCACTGTCCAGAGGATCAAACCTCATGGGTAACAAACCTCGTTTTCTACCTAGTGTTGACACTATTTTGTCACTGAATTTTCCTCCCTGATCCTTTTAAATATTTAGGAGTACCAAGATTGCAGTGCAGACAGTTCTGTAGAGAGCAGAATGACTAGGAGAATGGTTTGTTAGAAGTAGCCAGAGAAAGAAGGTTGCAGCACAAGTAGGAGATGTTAACATTGTTTGCATGTCCATGAAGGACAACTTGTCATCAGCCGAGACAAATCATAACCAGATATAGCTCAGGATAAATACGGCCACTGCATTAATCAGCTGGGAGAGTTGAAGACAAACAGGAGTGCCATCAGCTGGGAGTGATTAAAGGCAGCTGCTCTGGAAGTGTTCCAGCAGCTTTATCGGGGGTCCAGGAATTGGACAGGTATCAGTGGAAGGAGAGAAATAACTCAGGAAATTAAATATTTGCAGGAGTTGTGTTCTTTAACTCCTCTGTACTTCTGGGCTATGACAGAAGTGTTATCATCTGAATTCTTGGCAAGCTAATGTGTTTACTGCATTTTCATGCACAGGGTTTAAAAAAATCTCAAGTCTTCCTGTTAAAAGACAGACCTATATATGATATTCCTCATTCTCTGTCCCTGTTGTTTCAGTCAAAAATCCCTTCTAATTTTAATTAACTACAGTTTAAGCTTGTGAGAAAAAATGGAAGAAGATATTTTTGTCTTGATGAAGCCATATTGTCCCAAAACATGAAGTTCTTAGCAGTGACTACCAAGCTGTATATAGGAATTCATAATCTGGGATATTTCCAGTGGGGAAAAACAGGAACTGAGTTAGTGGACCCCAGTTAGGCAAAGTAGATGGTAGACAGACTGCCACGGGTAATCAGAAGTTCTTAGGTCCTTGAAAGACTATTCAGTGGACTCTCAAAATGCTACTTGATTTTTGCAATTTCATTTATTCTCCAGTTATCTTGGCTACAAAGCCTTATAATTACCTATTTCAATATGTCCAATTTTGTGAACTTCTGGGTAATTTCTGGTGCATTGGATGTGGGATGATCTGGCACCAGCCTGGCAAGGCTGTTCTGTCTTGCCCTGGCTTGGTGCTGCCTGTCACACACACCAGCACGTACAAACCAGGGGTTTGCCCCTTTTGTCACGTGTGTGATGTTCCACAGTTCTGCTGCACTCACAGAGGTGTAAAACACACCATTCATAAGGCACCGTAAGTAGGTCCTGGCTCTGGACTACATGGAGCACTAATTTTGGCTGATACAGGATTACCTGCAGGAGGAAGGGAAAATATTTTGATGCAGGGTTCTGGTTTGTAAATGGAGAATGTAATACAAGGGAGTATTGGAATTTATGAAGGAATACAAAATTTTCACTGCTAATCTGATTGTAAGGAGTCATAAACATAAAAGCAAATTTCAACTTGCTTGAAAATTTCAAATTTTCGCACATTTTGAAATGCTTCATTTTATGCATCTTACATTTTCTGGCCCATCACTGATCTGCAGTGGATATCCCTTCAGTGGATACAAAGTCCAGAGGTAAGATCAGTCTTACCAAAGTTAGCTAGCTTTCAAACCTTGGTTGTAGGCAGCTAAAATCAGGTGAAATGAATTCAAGGCTTTGGACTCTTGCTTAGTTTTCTGTATATGCATGTACATAGGCGTGAACACAGACATGTACATTACTCGGGGTGCACTGAGGTATCTGAGACATCACAGGGGGCTGAGGGATACAAAGAAGTATCCCTAAGGAGGTCTGTGCCCTCCTGGCTTAGCAGCTGGTGACTGTGTCTCACTTGTTAATAGACATCTATTTATAGAGAGAAGAATCAATCACTAAAAGTGAGCAAGTTACCTGCTTAGGTAACTGGGGTACTTGGAATTTTAACAGAAAAATGGAGGCATGAAGGGTATTTAAAATGGAGAAGTGAGTAAAGCTGGAAGAAACTAGAGATTTTATTTGGTCCGGTTTGTTTAGTGCGTAACATTCACCATATCATCGCCTTTCTCGGCACATTCTCAGACCATATGAACATTTTCGTATTCAAGTCTCACATCCCAGATTCCTGCTGGGAAGTACCAAAGTAGCAGCAGCCAGCACTGTGGAACAGCAGCAGCACAGACACCTGAAAATCAATTCTGAAGAGCAGCACACAGACTATAAGTATCATTTTTTGATACATGTCTATGTGTTTTGTTAACTGAGAAACACCAAAACATTTTCTAAAGGGAAAACATAACTTTTTTAAGTCCAGCCAACTTTTTATTCTACTTAGTCATCACATAAAGTTTTATTTTTCACTCAGTTTCACATTTAGCTTTAAAAAAATCATGAAGTAGTTTCTTTGTTAGTTAGTTAGTAGTTTTACTGTGTTAGGAAGCCAGATGAGGTTTCCATACATTTATTTGACTCCTAGTAGATGATCATTTAATTTTATAGCCATTCATTAACAAACTGTTGCAAAAGGGTGCATTTATTGATAACCGCCATATTTTTCAATATTTAGCCTATGAAGTTTTCAAAATTTCTGAGTGAATTTGCAGTGAGAGCCATCTAAATAATTTTTAATAATTCATTTTCTTTTAATAGATACAGTAACATTTACAATGTCGCAATTTGCTTGACTGAAGATAGAGGTTTCTACTGGACCTGGTTTACTGATACTACAAAGAGAGCTAAGATTTATATAGGCTGTAGTAGTAAAAGTAATATGGCATCTTTCATGCTACAAATTTGATCCCTCTTTTCGTATTTCAGGTCGGCTGCAAGGCAATTTTGGTGTTTTTTCAGTATGGTGTTATGGCAAACTTTTACTGGCTCTTAGTAGAAGGACTTTACCTCCACATCCTCCTTGTGCTAATATTCTCCCCCAACAGACACTTCACAGTCTACCTGCTGATAGGATGGGGTAAGAAGTCCCACATCTTCCAGTAATGTTCTTTTTTCTGCGCGTGTGTGTTCGGTTCAGTATTTCATAGCGAGGCAGTCGAGCTGTCTCTGTTGGTGACTCCTCAGACTCACATGTTCCTCAGTTCAGCTCCAGCACAGCTTACAGCTGCTGCAGCATGGGAAAGAGTAGGCACAAAACTGCTGGAGCATCACTGCTGGCTTGATCCCTGGTGCAGCTCTGACCTGTGCCATCTGCACCACACCCAGGGATTGCTCTGGTGCAAGGACTGCCACTGCAAAACTTACGATTCAGGTGTCCTAATTTACAAGGAAAATTAAAGTTTAGCTGCACAGCCATGAGCTATACAATGCAATTTTCCTTTTTGAAAAGCCCAATAATATTGTCCCTCTGGTTTTAAATACATGTATTCCCTTCATTTACAGAAATTGTGATGATATTTATATGGAACACTTTAATACTTCCAGGAATAGGTGGTCATAAAACATTTGGGTGTTGCTGGGAAATGGGAATAAACCAGCATGTGGACAAAATTCCTTTTGAAATGATTTGTACTTCTATTTTATATTGCAGTCCTTGGAGGTGCATTGGGAATGCATAACTTGTATTTATTTCCCTGTAAGTCACTCTGACACTTTGCAAGGAACCTAAGAAAGGCATGTTTTTGTGTATTAGCAGTTATGGCTGCATTTCTATAAGAAATAAACCCACTTCCCTGCAGTCTTTGTAATACAGTGCTGACATCATGTAGCTCATCAGATGGGCCTCTCCCTCCATTCACCGACCTGTTTAATACATGCTGTGTATTTGGGCAATAACTGATTACTAGCAGGCTGAACTTTTTTTTTTTTTTTTTTT
>VYZQ01000082.1:87620-117015 GCA_013400655.1 Mystacornis crossleyi
TTTTTTTTTTTTGGTGGAGTTGGATTTTTGTGATCATTCTCTAAACCTCTTTGGCACTTTTCAGGAATTCCTACAATATTCATTATTACGTGGACAGTGACACGGATCATTCTAGAGGACACTGGGTGAGTGTGTGGGAGAGAAAGCCTAAAGCCCCCACCATGCCAGTACAATCTTTGCCTTGGATATGGTGTTGCTCACACAGAGGTGGTTTGCTGTTCTGGACGGGACCAGCACAGAATTGAAATTTCAGAGATGACAATAAAGGGACAGGTGTTTGGGAGCTTTTCAGCTGTGGTTTATGCTTTATGTTTATTTAAAAAACTCAGAGAGAGCAGAGACAGGTTATGACTAATGTTACTCCTTGGCATCTACATCTAGAGCTATCTGCTTGGGAAGTCAAAGTAATACTTCAAACAGCAGTGGGGTCCTTGAGTTCAGTGCTGCAGTACAGTGCAGGAAGGTGCTGGGCATTCCAATTTGCTAACTACCAACTCAGAAGATTGAAGTCTGGATAACTTTGGGTATATGTAAATTACATACCCAAGAGTGAAGTGATGTAAAAGTATGTAAGATGCACATAACCAGGTAAAGCTATAGCTAACTAGAGCTAAGCCTGGCTCCTGGCATGCGAAGGGGAACTGAGATAAGAATTTTGTAGGAAGAGCAGACTTGATGCTCCTGCTGCTCCCAGAGAATGGGAGAACATTCTTACCTAGTGGGACAAACAGTTTGCAGAGTCCTGTTTGGTCCAACTAGCTATTATTTTTCAATTTATTCTGTAATTAAACTGAAAAATCATGTCCTACATAATTTCAAGGTTTTCTTTGCAAGACCTCTAACATATAAACCAAAGGCAAATTCCTTTTTCTTTTGTCACTATGATTACAGAGGAACTCTGAAGTGTAATTAATCTTTAATCTGACTAACCTTTCAGAGAACTTAAAGTATTTGGATCAAAAGTGAGTGCTGAGCCCAGGGTGAAAAGTAAATATTCAGTTTTTCAGGCAGAGCTTCAGGTTCAGTCTCACATTTTCATAAACAAGTTCCAAGCTCCTGTAACCTAAATATCCCACAAGAAATGATGTAATTTCAATTGTACCTCTCAATTGCTTTAGATCTTCCTGCTTCCCAGAGGTCAGCATTAAGTGCACACTGGAGAAGTGTCCTTACACAAAGTCAAACTAAGCTTGGTTCCCACGAGGTCAATGTCCTTCGTGATGTCTAATGGCACAGCCCAGTGTGCTTGATGCTTTAGCTGATTTCATAGAATCGTAGAATGGATTGGTTTGGGAAGGACCTTTAAGATCAGTCAGTTCTAACCCTCCTTGCCATGGGCATTGATGCCACACTATAGGCCAGGTTACTCAGAGCCCCATCCAGTCTGGCCTTGAACACTTCCAGGGATGGGGCATCCACAGCTTCTCTGGGCAGTCTGTGCCAGGGCCTCCTTACCCTGGGAGTAACGCACTGGTGAGGCTTCACCTCGAGACCTGTGTCCAGTTCTGGGCCACTCACGACAGCAAAGACACCGAGATGCTGGAGTGTATCCAGAGGATGGCTGGTGAAGGGTCTGGAGCACAAGTCTGGTGAGGAGCAGCTGAGGGAGCTGGGGATGTTTAGTCTGAAGAAAAGGAGGCTCAGGGGAGACCTTATCACTCCCCACAACTCTCTGAAAGGAGGCTGTAGCCAGGTGGGGGTCAGTCTCTTCTCCCAGGCAGCCAGTGACAGGATAAGAGGAAATGGCCTCAAGCTGTGCCATGGGAGGTTCGGTTTGGACATCAGAAAGAATTTCTTCACTGAAGGGGTTGTAAAACATTGGAATGGGCTGTCCACAGAGGTGGTGGAGTCACCTTTCCTGGAGGTGTTCAGAAATGACTGGATGTGCCACTCAGTGCCTTGGTCTGGCGGTGCTTGGTCAAAGGTTGGATTCAGTGATCTCAGAGGTCTTTTCCAACGATTCTGCGACTTTATGAGTAAAGAATTTCTTCCTAACATCTAAATCTCTCCTCTTTCATTTTTAAACCATTCTCCCTTGTCCTATCACTACATGCCCTGGCAAAATTTCATTTTATCTCTTTTATATAAGCCCCCTTTAAGGGCTGAAAGGTCACAATGAGTTCTCCATGGAGCCTTGTATTCTCCAGGCTGAATAAATCTGACTCTCCTGGCCTGTCTTTGTAGGAGAGATACTTCAGCCCTCTGATCACCCTCATGGCCCCCTGTGGACCTGTTCTAATAGGTCCATATCTTTCTTATGCCGAGGACTCCACATCTGGATGCAGTGCTCCTGGTGGGGAAATTGAGTATGCATATTAAAACAAAGGAAATAAAATTAATAGCAGGAAATGACTGAATGCCAAATTCTAGGCTAGAACAGGCATTATTTCAGCATGCTTTGACTTGTTTATAAGAAATACTTCTCCTCATAGGTCTTGCTTGCCAGATGATATTAATGTCAACATGATTTTCCCTCTTTTTTTTTATAGTTGCTGGGATACAAATGAGCATGGTGGTCCCTGGTGGGTTATACGAATACCAATTTTAATTTCTATTATAGTAAGTAAACTTTGAAGCATGAATTATAGATCTGTTCAGCATTGTGCAGTGCATGTAGCCATTATTCTTTACTGCTAGCTACAGATAGGCAAGAATTCTGTTTTAATGAATTGTGCTGCAGGAGAAATGTTAAACAGATGCCAAGGCCATTAAATTTGTTGCCTTCAAGATTTATCTGCCTCCTATTAAATGAGCAGTTGCTTTTATTTGTGTGTTGTTCTTTCTTTAACATCTCTCCTGTTTAGGAGCCTGGAGGAAGCAAAAATCTAATTACACTTTTCAATGAATTGCAGATTTGATTTTGTGTGTAAATAAATAGTCCTGCAATTGAGAAGCTGATATTAGTCATAAAAAATCATGTCTGTGTATATCTTTCTTTAATTGGTAGCCTACTGAAATATATATTGAACATGAAGTATTTTCAAAATGATACCATTTGAGAGTCTTTCACGGGGATTTTCCTGTTTGGAACTCACTAGAATTACTGGAGTAGTGTAATAATATTCCTGTTCACTGTAATGATTGTGAAATTAACTTTGGGCATAATATACTGTGGTTATATGTCCATTTCTGAAAACAGTCAGAGAGCAAATTAATGTGTTTTAGATACACTTGCTTAATTTTTAAAATTGTAGGCAGAGAATCTAGGGCATTATTAGATTACACAAGATTTCAGGAGTTTGCGTTATGCTTGGGCTTGCCTTTCAATCTGTGCCTGCTGAAAATCATTTTGGGATAAATTCCTGTCATCACCATCAGAGTGAATTCTGGAGTTTGAAGAGAAAGAAGAGTAGGCCATATGTGTGAAATGACATAAGGCATCATTGATTTTTTTTAATTATGAAGAAATGAGCATGCAACATAACTACAGCATGAAGGGAACACTTGCACCTCAAAGGAGCTGGAGAATGGGGAATGATCCAAGGTGAAGAAAATATGCTGGAAAATAAAAGTAAAATAAACCGCCTGGTGTTTACAGGAAAGTCTGTTCTCTGCATGCTCAGTTTGAACAGCTATCTGGTAACCAGCTGAGACTTCATGTGCCAGAAGGCAGTGCTCCTCCAAAGCAGTCCTAGACCTGGAAGTGGAAGTTATCCCAGGGCACGTGGGCAGACCTGAACTGCAGCTGGTTCTTATTGAAGACTGGGAAACGAGCTGTGATTTAAGCAAATGGAGTACTGGTCAGGCAGCAAAAGTCTGATCTATGCAACAGTATCGTGAGGGCAAGTTCTGATACCATTTTGCACAGTGGAAATTACTTCAGTTAATTCAGTGTGTCAGAACCCTCCCTGGCGTTTTCTCCTGATAATTTTGGCTTGAGAGAAGTCATTTGGCAGACGTTCACACTGCATGCTGTACACACTTCAGAGTTACTCAGTTGGATGTGACTGTTCCAAATGAGTGTGCTGTTACCCCGATTCTTTCCTTATCCACTAATGCTGGCTCCAGTGCATACGGCAAGTTAATATCCCTCGGTGTGTGCACTCTGCTGCATTGTCTGCAGATACAATCTGCAATAACAGGCTTCTGTCTGTTACTTTTATAGGTAAGCCTCTAAGTAATCATCTGCCTGAAAAAATGTATGTTAAGTTCAGCAAAAGCCTATATTTTCTAACATTTCTTTTTTATTCTTTTTAAAAAAGAGATCTATTTTTTCTAAGTTTTTATTTCATCCCTGTCAGTTTCTTTCACTACCCTTCACCTGTCATTTCAAACAAAATGTTAAATACAGAGCGACATGCAGTTGCTATGATCATGGTTTATTTATTAGTATCCTAAATTCTACAGGCTATGTTAGAGAAGACACAGAAATTAATTGAACTTGAAAAGCTTGGAGCCAAATTTTTAGGAGAGAGAAGACTTCCACCAATACATGAAGACAAAGATTTATAGCAGAGAGACAGACACTGCCTAGTTAGGTACCCCACCTCCAGATTTTGTGCTTTGGGGTGGGGTTAGTTTAAAACAACAAAATTCTCATTTTCACAGTGATATAAATTTTTCTCTAGATCAGTTTACTCTTAAGATGTGTGCATTTGATGCAGCTGTTTATGTAGCTGGAGTTACAGTTTTTAGCACACATTGTTGCTCTGAAGGTATGGATTCCAACTGTTCCCTTACTTCAGTATGGACATGCCATATTTAGTGTGCAGTTTTCTAGACCACAGCAAAGAATACAACACCAGAAGGAATGGTGACCAGAAGAAGCCAAAAGTCAAGGTTGAAGAAATAATGGGAGTGAGACTTAGGATATCCTGAGTTTTGTACTTCAGTTTTCTGGACTTATTAGGTTCTTATCATAATGATTTTCTATGCAAGTGCCTTTCGACAAAGTAAAATATGAAATAAAATACAAAATAAAATAATGCCACTGTTCTGTCTTAGAAGGCTGTCATGAGAATTAGACGGCAGGGATTCAGCTGGACTAGATGATCTCCTGAGGTCTCTTCCAAACCCAACTATTCCGTGATTCCTTCATTCCTAATGTCAGCATCAAGAGCCAAGGCATTCAGATACTTGTGAGAGGCCCTTTTTGTGTGTGATTGGAGTAGACAGATCAGCTGTGCAACGATCTTCTCTAACTCTAATTCAGACAGGAATTACTGAAAATTGAAGTGAGGAGTAAGGGAGGCTCAAAACTGCGCCTGGGCTTCCGGTTGTGAATCCATGTGACAATTTAGGACAGTTTGATTGCAGCAAATCACATCAGTGTCCCATCCTGCTGGGAAACCTGTCCCCACCAGAAGTAGTGGAAGGAGGATATTTCTGAAAACTGGGGCTTTCAAAGATTTTGCCAGCCAGAGCAGCACTGGTGGGCCTGCAGTGGTTGCTGGCCATGGCAAACCTGGTGCTGCAGACACAACAGGCCTGGCACTGCAGAGTCGAGGGCTTCTGGAGGGAGGTGCACGACTCCCACTGCTGACTTGACCCTTCTCTGACTTGATAAGCATTTCTTTGTGCTGCATATTGAGTGGAGCATTCAGAAATCACCATTCTATTTGTTTTCTTTGCAGGTGAATTTTATACTTTTCATTAGCATTATAAGAATCTTACTGCAGAAGTTAAGATCTCCAGATGTCGGAGGAAATGACCAGTCACAGTACAAGTGAGTCATATTTTTAGATGTTATAGACAGAACCAAAATAATCTCTTTAAGATTTCATCTGCTGAAAACCAACAACTGCTGTGTTATAATTACATTTAATTTAGAACTACTTTTAGATATGGTTTAATAAATATAACTATGCTGAAATGGAGATAAATATATTTTTGTCAAACACTAAATCCAATAAAAAACACTTAATTTCATAAAGACCAACAAGCTATTCCTTGAGTTTAATCCATGAATGAATATGCTGATATAAAATACATGGAGAGTAATAGCTTTCTTTTGATATATAAGTGTTTCATTTTGACATAAGAAAAGTTTCAAAATCAAAACCGTTTCCTTCAACCTCTTTAAAACCTTATTTTTTATTTATAAAATATTTACATATATTTTAAGAGCTGAAAAGAACTTACATTATTACCAAAAATTTAAAAATTAAATATAATGTTTTATATTGATTTAAAATACCATCTTTACTTTTCTAGAGGAAAACGGTTTTTTCTGGCTTAGATCAACTTCATTTCTGTTCAGACTCTCTTCTTTTGTGTTTTGGTTTGAACATCAAATCCTAAAATGTCTCTTTGTTTCCACAGCTTTAAAATCAAGGGGTGCTGGGGCACAATTCAAATACATTGCTAAAAGTTGTTTTGTTCCTTATTGCCATATCTGTTATTGTTGTTTATTATAAGACCTGCTCGATATGTAATAATCTGCAATCAAGAGTCTGTTTAAAGCCCAGACACAGACACTGAGAGTTCAGGGTGTCAATATGGTACTTCAGTGACAAAACCTAACATGAACACTGAAAGTCCA
Source organism: Mystacornis crossleyi (assembly GCA_013400655.1). Taxonomy (NCBI): domain Eukaryota; kingdom Metazoa; phylum Chordata; class Aves; order Passeriformes; family Timaliidae; genus Mystacornis; species Mystacornis crossleyi. The sequence goes on from VYZQ01000082.1 coordinate 94,102, forward strand.
AAGCTGTGTGAGTGGCCTTTGAAAACGTGCTCCTGGACAACACCTTTCCTCATTTAAAAAATACTGAATTCCTGTTATAAAAGCTGATAAAATATGGTATGCAGAAGTTAAGAATATCCTTAAAGATGAGAGAAGCAGGACCTTATGTGTTTTGTAGACAATGTGATGTTTGATGAAAAAGTTAAGAATTCTGATGTGCCACAGAAAAGTCAGCACAACAGGACTGACACGCACCTTTGTTTTGCAGAGCTGCAAGGGTCTTGTTTTGTGTTTGCTGATTCAATTATCTATCTAAACATGTGGGAAAACTTAATGAATCTAGATGAAATTATGCAGTTGCCACACTATTATTTGGCAAAATGGCCAACCTATAGGCAGGAAATCCCTTAAAGTTTACTTTTTGTGACATAGTTTGTTTCCACATGGTATTTACTTACCTTTTTAAAATGAGTCATTCCCTTCCCTTCAGTCCCACCATATTCCACAGTTTACCGTAGCACTTCATAATATGAAATGTTCACATTAATAGCAAACTTGTCCTTCATTATTCAGCCCTGCAAATTCTTGCTTTTAGCATTTGATTGCCTGATTAAGTTTGTGTTTCTGGTCTTTAGCCAATATCTGTGGGAAAGTAGATTAACCTCCTCAAGAAACTGCATCTACAGAGCAAATTTAAGATCTGGGAGGCTCGTTTTTAGAACTGCAAATGCATTTTCTAAAATGCAGAGAAGAATACGGCTATTTTGTTTGTCCCTTTCTTTCACTAAAATATAACTCCAATATAGAGATAAATTATTAAACCAACCATGGAGTGAAAGTGAAATGCGAATCTAAAATGAATACCACTCATGCAAGTCACCATTTTTCTTCCCTTTCTCTGAACCTGCTTGTGCCTGGTTCCATCCTTTTTGTTGTTTATTTTACTTTTGCAGTGGATAAGGCTAAGTTCAAATAAAATCAGTTTTCCGTTTCACTTGGGAAACCAGGAAATTTGCTTCCAGTGTCATCTCCTCCAGCTGTAAATGAATTTCTTCTGTTAAGGACATCCTATTTGTCCTGCTTCTGGTATCATTTTTAGGTGTGAGGGGTTTACTATTCTTGAGAAACTTTGCTGTCAGAAATTATTATTTCCACATAAACAGATGCAGCCCCTGGGACATTATGAACAAAGCAAGGCCATGAAGACTGACAGAGAAAAAATAAAACTATTTGAAATACCTTAACTTTTCTGTTAAAATAGGTGAATTCACAACAGCATCCTTTCATTGTTGAATCAAGTTATATTCATCAAGACAGTGATGAATTGTGGAACTCAGCGTTATAACTGCTCAAATTTTATATGAAAGCAGACATCCAAAACTGTGCATGACTGGCCCTGTATAATACATAAAACTGATGTTATTAGAGTGAAATAAATGACAGATGAGGTAAAAGTAGCAATTTATCATTTCAGTAGTTTCACAAGCTGTTTGTAGTGTTTTAAAGTTCTCTTTCCTTAACTTCAGTGGTGTCTTCTGCTAAAATGTTTTATGCAATTGACAACATTGAAAATTATTTAGTGGTGTATGCTTAATACCATCGGTGAAGCTATGAAGTTTCAGTATTTGGGGCTCATGAAAATCTCACAGTTGAGATTATTCTAGATTACATTTCCTAGGTGCTGTTTGCATACTGTACATTTTAAATTTTTACATTACACATTCAAAGGAAGTTAACAGCAATTAACCTCAAAAGAGAGATTTTACCTTCCATGCTTGAGGACCTGTCAGTATGACTTTGCAGGAAGGCATCATTCCTTTTCACTCTGAACACTTTGAAGTTTTAATGCCGGGTAAAAAATATTTTGAGAGATAAGAGCAGCTCATGACATTTTGTCAGATGTGGTCCTGTGGAACAATGCAGGAAAACCCCATGCCCAAGAACCATGCCATGAAAGCAGGCTGGGAAGGGGCTGTGTGTCAGACATAGTGGAGGACAGGTCCTACACTTCTGTACAGAGGGCAACTGGAAAAGGGGCTTTTACAGAGGCCCTGCCACCTTCCTCCAGCTTTTGGCAGAGCGCAAGGTCAGCAAGATCAAGGACAACATGGAATTGCAAATGCCAATGTTATTATGTGGGTAATGTCTTGGCAAGCCTGAAAGGAAAACAATTGGTAATAAATGATTCTTACTGTTTTTAAATCCTAAATCATACAAGGTTTATGTAAATGACACTGCATCAAGTTCTTATCTCAGTAAAATGAGCTTATCATTAAATTTCAGCTTTTTCTCTTTCTTTATCCAGGAGACTTGCAAAATCCACGTTGTTGCTTATTCCGTTATTTGGAGTTCACTACACAGTGTTTGCTCTATTTCCTGACCGCAGTTCCAACAACTATAAAATAATCTTTGAGTTGTGTTTGGGATCTTTTCAGGTAAATTTTAAGGTTTTTATTCAAAAGAAGTTTTATTGACCTAGTTGAATGCTGCCTACTGACTAAGGAATATTGTCTCTTTCCAGGGGTTGATTGTTGCAGTCCTGTATTGTTTTTTGAACAGTGAAGTAAGTCTCACCTTTCCTACTGAGAATGTTAAATATTGGTTTTAATAAATGTGTAAGTGCCCCTATAATTCTGCTGTGATACATGAAACTGTTTTGGAAGATGTTTTAATTTCTATTAATGGGATATATTTGTGACAGTTTTTATGCAGCAGGAGAAATCAGTGTAGTTGGATGAAGAGTTTTAAGAGCTATTTAAAATCTAACTCCTAGCAAACTGAGGTGTTAGTGTCTTCTGTTATTTAACGTGATCTAATGTAGCTCTGTTAGAATCAATATGGATTGTGGAAGTGAGGTGCAACAAGCCTGGAAATTCATCCAGAACCTGAAATAGCATTTAGTAAATATTTAGTGGTAATATTCTGTCAGTATCTAAACCTCAGAACAGCAACAGATTTTCAGAAGTGCTCAGCATGTCATAGTTTTCATAGTCTCAACTGAGATAGATGGAAGGAGTTCTTTTGATTTTAGCTACCATGCTGTGTCTGACAGAAGGAATCTGTCTGAAGAAGACACCTGCCTGCACAGAGAATTAACATTCAGCTCTCCTGATTGTTCTGGTCTTTGATATTCGTGAGATGCCTGATTTTGGGCTAATCATTTGATTCTGTGCCTTAAGTACGTGTGATAAATAGCTCGATACCAAAAGCGAATGTTGCAGCACAAGTGATACAAAACTGATTTTTGAAAGTGACCTTAGGGCACCTCTTCACAGACAGTTTAGCCAGTCTTTGCCTCAGTTTCGTGACCTTTGTAAAAACTGATTGGATACTCTAGAGGGAAGGGATGCCATCCAGAGGGACCATGACAGGCTTGTGGAGAGGGGGAAAAGAACCTCAAGAGGTTCAGCAGGGCCAAGTTCAGGGTCCTGTGCCTGGGTCTGTGCAGTGCTGACTGAGGGAGGAAGGGGTTGAGAACTGTCCAGCAGAGAACTTGGGGATGAAAAATGGACCGTGAGCTGGTAACGTGCACTTGTAGCCCAAAAAGCCAATTGTATTCAGCCTCAAAAGAAGTGTGGCCAGCAGGTCAAGAGAGATGAATTGTCACCAGTACAAGAAAGACATGGACCTGTTAGAGCAGGTCCAGAGGAGGCCACAAAAATTATCGGAAGGCTGGAACACCTCTCCCATGAAGACACGCTGAGGGAGTAGGGATTGCTCAGCTTGCAGAGAAGAAGGATCTGGAGAGACTTTATAGCACTTTACAGTACATAAAGGGGGGATTATAAGGAAGATGGCGAAAAAGTTCTTAGCAGAGCCTGTAGTGGCAGGACAACGGATGACACTTTTAAACTGGTATGTGGTAGATTTCGGAAGGAAAAAATCTTTTTTGTGAGGATGGTGGAGACACTGTAACAGGTTGCCCAGAGAAGCTGTGGATACCCCACCCGTGGATGTGTTCAAGGCCAGGCCAGATGGTGCTCAGAGCAAAACCTGGTCTGGTGGAAGGTGTCCCTGCCCACGGAAGGGGGTAGGACTACATAATCTTTAAAAGTTTGTACCAATCCAAACCGTTCTATGATTCTGTTCCTAGAGATCCCCATGTGACAGCCAGTAGATGTGGAAAAGTTCCTCACATAAAAGAAAATTTTCAGCTCATATTGTATATTTTCTTTTTAACACAGGTGCAGGGGGAGCTGAAAAGAAAGTGGAGGAGTTTGTGCTGGAAGCAGACAGCAGGCAGAGATTACAGACTCCACAGCTCATCCATTTCTCGAAATGGATCAGAAAGTGTTTCCCAGCTCCACCGGAATTCAAGAGCTCACTCATTTATGCAAACAGAGACCACCATGATATAAATGAGCTAGGTCCCCCAAAACATGAAAAACTGTGGAATATATCATTCATTATGCAGCTTGATGTGATATTTTATAAAATGTAAAGTTTAGTGCTTTGCTTTTCTACATGTTGGTATTTGGGGAATCAGTTTGTGCAGCCAACCTTTTAATAACAGAGAAGCCTGCGCCATGGATGCTTTCTGTTTCGTTTAAATGGTATTCATATTAATTCTGATGTTCTCTTGCAGTTTACTAGCCATAACAATTCAAAAATTCATTTTCCATGGAAGTCCCTTTACCTTCCAACGTGGCTACAAGATAGATGCAGGGCATCCTGCTCAATGCAGACTGCTTTGGCACATGTAAGGGTTAAGATGGGAAGCAAGAAAATTTCTTACACATTATTTATGCTTAAGGAAACATTGCCTTAAGGATTAGGAAATTCTTTTCTAATTATGGAAGATAAAATTAGAAAAAAATCTAAGAACGTCATTAACCGCAGTGGGAGTTCAGTGTGCTAATCCAGGTAATCACGAACATGATTTGCACAGGGGGGAAAAGGTAGCACTTCTAGGCTAATGCTATAAATTTCAGAGCTTATTTTCTACAGAGTTCAATTCCAATCCTGTTGTTACTTTCAAAAGTGCCTAGTTTAATGTTTAGGTGCAGAATGTAGGGCTACCTTTACAGTCCATACAGAAAAGACTACTGTATTAGTTTTGAATAAAACTGCACCATTTCCCAGTAGTGCTAATGCAACCATCAGTTGTTCTCTTCTGTTTAAAGTCAGAGATTTGTGTTGATCTTTCATTAAGCAATTTTCTGAAGAGGTATGTTTTATTGCTAAAGCAGCCTGGCATAGGAAAAACAGCCTTGGATTGCACATTACACATTGAAAATACAATTTTTTACAGTATTATCATGAAATATGTCTCTAGGACTACATATTTGACTGCAAAACACAAGGAATATTGCAATGAAGTAACAACTCACATTTAACAAAAAATGTAAATTCTTTAGGTTTATTCAGTTCTATATCTATCTGAAATGATTCAAAAGTTAGTCCTGACTATGACTCCGGAAAAAAAAAAAATTAGACAGAATCCCTAAAAATTACCATAAAAGGCACAAAGAAGGAATTTTCAACAATGCCAAGCCTCTTATGTAGCCACGTTTAAAAAAAAAAAAAAGGCAGAGAACTGACAGAGTCTTATAAAAATACACAGAACACTTCCACTCTTTAAAAGAAATAAACCAAATAATGTTTTCTTCCCATGTCACGTTTAACCATGTCCACCCTACATAACAAGTGGGAATACAATGTATTTGCACGAGTACCTCCATACAAGCCATTGCCCTCTTATTTCAGATAACAGATTGTGTGGAGCCGGCAGAATCCAAGGTCCATACTCTTGTCAGATAAAGGGAAAAACAGTAGCAAGGGCATCTCTTGGCAGGCATATTTCTACATCCTTGAAAATATCACCAGCACTGGGAATATAGTCAGCAGCTCTCAAAGTGTCCCTACAACTCTTCGTCTGATTTAATCCAGCTTGGTCTGGTTTAATCAGTCAAGCACAATTTGTTTTAATGGGATTGTCCTGGAGTGATACAAAGTTTTGTCAGACCAAAGATAAAAAAGGCCTTCTGTAGTTCACATGAGTACTGCAGAACAGGTAATGTGGTATTACATGAGACCAAATAGGTATCATTTGAGTTAAACAGCAATCACTCAATGAATTGTTACTTACAAAATTTGAATTTGAAGAAGCTATTGATCACTTCCAGATCATTCAGAGTTTTTCTGCTTTCCAAAGTAACTATGAGATTCTGGAAGTAGGCTGCCCAAGGACATTCCCATGTGGTCTTAAAGATGTCCCCCTACACATGTATTTAAACTAAATATATTCCCAAAGAGTTTAGACTGAGGAAACACTGCTAAACTTCACTATTGTTCCTGGATCTCTGGAAAAACTTATCACAAATGCTTAACTGCAAATTTATGAAGACCCATTGGAGCTTTGAGAGCTGCTTTTATACCTAAATTAAACATACCTGTGTACTTTAGGCTTCTTTGTCTGAAGTGGCATTGGGACTGCTCAGCTCCCTGACATGTGAAGTGCAGGATGTTCTTTTTATCCCTAAATTTCTAGGGTAGAAAGGCACATGTGACAAGCATTCAAGTGTGCTCATCTTTTTGCTCAAATGAGGTTATGTGAGCGAGTTGACACACAGACAGAATGATAGCTCAGAAATAGAGGTTTCAAGCAGTCATTTCCATCGGTCTGTTCTGCATGATGCATCACCAATTATACGTGTTTATAGCACATTGTATCCTGGAGAAAACTGTCTTTGTTCTAATTAGGTGAGCATGGAGAAAATCTGCACTTTAATTATTTCTGGGTTATAAAAAAAGAAAAGCCTTAATAAGAAAATACATTTTATATGCGACAAACCAGCATTGTTTCCTTTAACAGGGTGCAGATGTGTTTGGGCTTGATTCTACTTTTCATGTAGAGTGAAATGCCACATGAGAAAATGAAGTTTCGCCAGTGGGAGAGCATAGAGGTATCGCTAAGTTTGTAAAGGACTGTGTGAATATGGAATGGCACACAGGGGACAGAGGTGCTGTATATATTTTTCTTTCAAACCAGTGAAAAGTATGGTACTTCAGAGAACCTCATCCCTCTATTAATAATCTAAATACAGATAATTTGAATACTGTTTTGTGAGAGAGTTTAATTTCATAATGCTTTGTGCAGAGGGCACTGTGCTCACTTGCTTTTACTCCCAGAGAATTTCTAATTTCCAAATAACTTTATGCAAAGTTACAGCATCGACCCTATCATCACCAGTTTGACTTTCAGCTGCCTTTTCAGGCACAGATGCACATTATACAAAAATGTCTGTAAAAGGTGCAGAACAGTTTGACAAATCTAGGACTTGATCAGTGTTTTGCATCTTTACAACACCCAGAACAAGACAGCTTCTCATGGCTTTGTCTTTTATTGCATTTTGCCAAGGAGTGTGGGATTAGATGCTCTTGCTCTGTGCTGTGGTGACCGTAAAGAGTCAAAAGAACAATGCAATGAAATGTCATTTGGCCTTCTATCATCCCTAATCCTAGTTCTCACTCAGTCCTAGCAGCAGCAGGGGAGGAAGGAGAGGCTGCAAGACAAGTGTAACCTTTCCCTGCACCTCTCTTTCTTTCTTCCTTTACTGCCTTTTTCCCTTTGGCTCCATCAGGGTCCAAACTGAGCTGTAAAGTTTTCCGAGCAGGAAACCTGGGGTTTTCGTCCATCCCCATTGAAAAGCCAATAGCACAGCTTGTATTTACTGAACAAGAATGGTAATACAGTTCACTCCCAGTACTGTGGTTAATTGTTGTGCTTTACCTCCTCTGGAGGCACCATTAATTCTGAGTGATTTCTGACAGCATTACCTGCTGCTGATGCCTGAGGAACACAGTGACAGCTTGCTCTCCACTTACTAACCACAATTTAAAAATATATATGGACACTGACTTAAATTTTCCTTTGCAGAGTCAATTTCAGCTGGGTGCTTGATAAACTCAGGTGAAATTCCTCTGACCTGGTTTCAGTGTCTAAAAAGCTGCATGTTTGTCTCTGAGCTAAAGACTCTCCTAAAGTGCCTTCCAGAGTCATCCTAGAGAAGTAGGCACTAGTTGAAGATGATTCCTTCCATGTTCAGCTGGGCATCCAGGGTTGGTAAGCTGGACCTAGTTTTCTCTGTACTTACCTTGGGTAGCTGGCTAGTACTTAAATTTCTCACTCCATGGTCTGAATTAGGTAAGATGTATCCCTCCAGACCATGAAGTTACCTGGGCAGTGTTAGATAGATACTTCTTTTTAAGCCAGTTAACTTGGGTTGGCCTAGCTCATCCTCCAAGAAATGTGCAGTGTAATTCAAAAGGTCAGGCAGTGGAGGATCCCGCAGTTCATCTGGTCAGCTGCCTTCCTTGATAAAGCCCACAGCTTTATGTCCCATTTTGATTTGCCTGGCCTCAGCTTCCAACAAATGGTTGTTATTTTGGCTTAGGTATTTGGCTTTTTGCCTTTTGTAGAGGGGCCATATGCTAAAAGAAAGTGCTTTAGCATCCCCAAAATTCTCTTTATGTCATGTGCTGCAGGTAGCCAGCTGAGGAATACCCAATTTAAGCTTGTGAGGGGACTGTACTGTAGCAGCAATAGATAATTGGTGACAAAAAGCATAGCAAAAAACCTCCTACAGTCAAGTTGGAGCCAGCCTACCCCACTCTGTAGCATCTGCTTCATGTCCTGATTCACCTCAGGCTTCCCTTTGCCTTTAACCGGATGAAGGGAAAAGCAACAGGCATAGACCCTCAGCCAACCAGGGACTGTCTGGGGCAGACTGATGAAATAAGGCATTGCCAGGTGCATGTGTGACACGCTCCACGTGCAAAGACTAAGATGAATCATCTGCATCATTTGTCTCCTATTTTTCTAAACATCATCTTCTGTTCTCTGTGAATTTGCCCAGTTCAGCAAACTGATTTGGGATAAAGTCCAAATTCAGTCTATACAGATTTTTTTCTGACATCCCTAATGAAAAATCAAGCACTAAATATGTCTGATGAAAAGAAAGAACTGGCAAGTAACCTGCAGAGAAAGCTGCTATGTGTATAAGGGTCATTGTCCGAACAATTACTGTCTGTGCATAGTGATACAGGAAATACCTTTACCAACAGAAGTACCTTCGTGCTACCATGAGTGCCTATATAAGCTGTGGGCTGTCAGTACTACCCTGACATGACCAAATACAGAAGTTTGGATGCAGTGCTATTCTGCTGATGAAAAAAAAATACCTTAAAAAAAAAAAAAAAAAAAAAGTTGTCCTAACATGTATGTTACAAAAGAATAACATTTAAAAGAAGCATTCTGTGATATGGTTTAACCACTCTGTGTTGAATCTGGTTCTGCCCAATGATAGCAGGTTGTAGTTAAATCAAGTCAGGAACATTTCCACTGTCAGCTAAAAAAAAGTGACTGAAATGTCCCAAACCCCTCTATTTCCCAAAGCACTGTAATAAGTTTATGATTACCTGCAGCTTTTTTTGTCCTGGCACATTAGTATGAGTATTTCTTCAAAATTCTCTTTTGTCATCTTTGTTATAACTTTATATCTGTCAAGTATGGTAAAAATTAAAGATGATGTAAATGAATGTGATTATTTTTTACAAAATGTACAGATTATGATGTTGTATAGATTAATGTGTGTAAATAGATTTCATACTGTAATTCACTATCGTTTTTGCTGGTTTTGCTCTTTTCTTTCTTTTCTGGTTTCAGTTTTTAATGTCACATACCTAACAGCCTTCTCTGAGATGTCATATATAAAGCTGTGAACAAATAAGTGTTTACATCTTTATGCTATTACAGATAATAGTAGTCAATAACACCATAATGGACTGAAGAGGAATCAGAGAATAAAAATTTTAAAAGTTTTGCACAAAGATTCTGTTACTTATGTTTTTTAAAAATTGTGTAAAATGATGCATTTTTCTTACTGATTCAGTGGGTCAAGGCCAGCTGAAGAATGTGGCCGAGTTAATATTTCACTTTTAAATTCATCAGCTGTTAGGCACACATGTAAAAGAAAAACAGCCCCTAGCCTCACTGAGGAATATGTAGCTTTCTACAACCTAGATGTGCTTACAGGGGCATGAGAATGGCACCCACCTAGAGCAGACCCAGGCGATCCCATATGTTGTGTATGGCACCATCTCCATGGCCAGCAGCTATTTTTGATTTATCACAGCTTGCTCAAAACTTGACTGCCCAGTCATCTGTAGAGGTATCTGTCAGAAGTACAGTATAATGCAGTGAGAGCAAAGGAAGGCTGTAGAGACAACACCATATGTCATGTTTTTTTCCCTGAAAGATACGTATCTATTCCTGTACCTGTAATGGGAATGGGCACAGGGAAGAGACTGGCAGTGGTGTGTTGGTGGTGGGGCCAGAGAGAGAGGGGAGCACATGTGGGGGAGGAGGTGGCACCTCATGGAGCAGTACCTGCAGTGGCAGCAGCACTGAGGGGACAGAGGAGGGAGCCCTGTTTTGGTGTCTCCCATGGACCAGAGAGTCCGTCCCCTTCCGTGTGTGTCTCTCTGAGTCACAGAAGCCACACCACCCAGAGGGCTCTTCTGAGCCTTTGGGAGACCTGAGCTCTCCCCCTCTCCTACCTTATGTGAGAGCTTGTAGGAGCTGCATCAGTCTGGACCCTTTGGCAACACGCAGCATTGTGTCCTCGCCCACATGCATGCCCTCTCTCCCTCAGAGCCAAAGGGGCAGCCTCACAACCAGATCACCTTGAGGTCTGCGGGTGAGCTGCTCTGGAGCTGATGAGCAGGACAGCCAGGGTGCAGGTGAACAGGGACACTGGATCAGTTCCCATCAGTTCTGGTAACAGCATCTGCAGGTTTCCATGGCAAGTCAAATGGCAAAGTGGATCCCTTAGAAAAGTTCTGCATAATTAGAGAAATGGTTGTCCCCAGAATACAAGCAGTGTACTGTGGAGGGGAAGAGTAAAGGAGCCTGCACTCCAGAAGCAGCTAAACGCTTCTCTGGCAACTCCTGCATGCTCACACTGGGCAGTGTCAGCTGCAGGAGTCTCTCTGTACTCATGTCCCCAGGTCCAGAGGCAGCTGTGAGTACAGCACAAAGCTCCCTTTCCCTTGATTGCACCAAGGAGCTTCTAACTGGGACATTTGAAAAGGTAAAGGAGATCAGTGGATGGGAGGGTGGAAGACTCAGAAAGACCATCTCTCTTCCCTTCATAAGAGAGCTGAATCAAGGAACTACAGCAGATAGTAAGAGAAAAGGTATTGCAAACTCCATGTGTGTGCATGGATTGTAGAATGAGATTACTTTTAAAGAACACCTTAATATAGATTGGGATATATTATGAAATTATATATATATAGGATATATATATGTATTATATGGGATATATAGCTGAAATGCAATTCAGGTTGACTTATTGTATCAAACCATTTAATAAGTAAGCGTATGTTGCATCAAAATATAGATTTTGCACACAGGACAAATAAATATTTTTCATGTAATATCCTAGAAAGGAGCCTAGGATATTCCATTAAGTATGGATGTTAGATTTGGAAGACCACAGAAACAGAAATAAAGAGCTATGCTTTATGTTGAAATCCTTCTGGATTTCTCAGTTGATACCTTTGTAGTTGAGACTGCTTCTCAATACAATCCTGTTAAACTCAGAAATTCTCTGTCCAGAAAGGCTTTATTTAGCAATAGCCCTTGGCCACTGCTTAAGCCCTGGTTTCCTGCTTATATTCTTCACCTGCTCTTAATTAGTGCCTTGGGTTTTGCCTGCCTGTCTCTGTAGGATATGAAAAAATACTGAGGGAAATAATGAGGGAATCAGTAAGCAAGTTTATAACAGTATAATTAATAATGGATCCTGACTGCAAGGGGACATTTTGTTATACAGGACTGCATTCACGAGAAGCAATTTGAAAATTAAAATATAATCTGAGTAATACAAAAAATTGTGCTATAGAGCATGATTGTGCCTTAGCCAGGTGATGAATTGGACAATTTAATCATTCCTGCAGATTATAGCTTCTGTTATTCGGATAAGTACCAAAATCATATGGCCTGTTTCAAAAAACACTTAACTTGACCTTATTACTCAACAACAAAAACACGAAGAAAAACACTGTTTCCCTCAAATACACAACATCTTTGAAAAATCATTTTCATTTTGCCTTTGAAGGCTGTAACATCCTGTTTCTTGGATTAGGACAATAATTTATCAATTTAGATGCTTGAAAGAACCATTTTGTTGTGAAACATATGGAATTAATATTGTTAATAAGTAGGAGTTTTCTTAAATCTTTGAAAAGCCCAGTGTATACCTTGATCAGCGTATGACTCTGGTTGCTTGTCCTGATGCCCCAATTGTGAGGTGAGAGCAGCTTGAAAGACACAGGCAATATTGGGGGTTTTTTTTAATCACTTAGGCCTAGTCCATTTCTATCTAATTTGAAACACCTCAATTAAGTGTCCTATTTATAATTCTCCTTTTTGACAGAGTGCAGCACTAAAAATCCAGCCCAAGAACTGTTTCCACCTCTTGGATATTTCATGCCCTGCCCAGGAGGAGGCCTTGCCTGGTGCCCACAAGGTGCTGCTGTGGGGAGCCCCACGTCCCCACAGACGGTTCAGTGAGTCTGCTGCTGCCCCTCACACACAATTCCCCTCTCACTGGCAGTCTGACAGGGCTGTGCTGTAGATATGTTGAAGTTTCATCACTCTTTCAGCCGTTTATGAAATCTGAATCTTAATTTAAAGTGTGAGATCCCTGATTTTATTGTCCCACTCTCATGACATCCAGTAGGAAGATACTTTACAACCCTTTCTGGCTTCACGGCAGGGAAATACTGAATTTGCAGCAGTGCTTTCAAACATACTAATGGATTTAAAAGATTAAAGGTGAGTAACAACTGTTCTAAGATGCACAAAATTCAGCAGGAGGAATTTTTTATGGTTCTGGAACCTATGCAAATTTACTTATACAGGTAAGTCAAATATTGACATCACATAATGGCATCAAATATGGCATCACATAAACTGAAGATGGAAGTTAGAAAGTTATTTGCGATCACCAGAGGAGTGAGGTTTTGAAAAGGCTTCATGGCATCTCAGGAAAATTTCACTTTTAGACTCTTGTTTATATGGCTTAGGAGGACTAACACATTATGAGTCTAACACAGCAGGGGATTAGATGTCATGATCCATGCACTTACACTTCCTACACTCCCATCAGTCTATGGGATCTTAACTGCATTAATATGTCCAAAGTTTTGGAAAGAAACAGAAAAAGTTAGAAAAAAATTTATAAACTTTTACAAATCTGAGAGTTTAGACAGATGAATTAGTCACAAAAATCATTAGGTTTTGATCTGTCGTCAACTGCTATTACAAAACTCGCTATTAATGCTATTTCAGTCAGTTATTTCAGCTGTAAATTCAGTCTGGTGCTGCTCCATTGTGCCTGGATGAATGGAAACTGCTGTGACGTAGATACTTTGGAAGAAATGTGAGCACTATAAAGAGACTTTTAGTCTCATTTCATCTTCTTCCTCTATTGTGCTCTGTATTCATCACCAGCCTAGAAAAGTTCCTCCAATTTCCTATTCATATACTGATCCACGAATAGTACAACTGTATTGCTATATATGTTCTCCAAATGTCTGGGCTGAATAGTTTATTTCCTCTGAGCTGTAATTATTCATCTCAGCATTTGGCAATGTTTTCAAGTGGTTTTAACTTTCCTCATGCGATTTGTCATCAGGTTTCAAAAATAGTGGTTTTTTTGGACAATCTGGATACTGAAGTATTCGGTTGGCTCATAGGGTGGAAAATGGCTTCTGATCTTCACAGCTAACTTGTGGTTGACTGCTTTAGCACATTTTAATAATTCAGATTAATGCAAAATGGTAAATTAGAAGAAAAACATCAAGGAAAAGGAAGTTAAGTTGGGAAATAAATTAGGGTAAAAGCTAGGATCTAACTTTGAGGAAATACAGTTACGCTCTAGAACAATGGAAGTGCGACAGGAGTGTTGGTTTGGGGAGGCCACATGTAAGACCAAGTGAGTGGGAAAAGGGTTGTGATAGGAAGTGAGGAGCTCTGCTGAAGATGCATTTGAGTCAATCACTATTTGAGGACAATTTTCATGAGGATCTGTGAATGATCTTCCTAAATATTTTCCATTGTGTATGTGCGAAGCTAAACTACAACCTAAACTTTTGGAAACGTGCACTGCATGCGAAACCTGACCAGTTTTGTTGCAGTTTGCAGCAAGGACATACATTCTGAAAAATTTAGATGTCCAGGTACAATCCACCTATCAACTGATGATCTACGTTCCTGTCCTTTCATGTAGAAATTTTATGTATTTTAGACCACATGAAGGCCATTCTTTGGCTCTCTACCAATGAAAAAATGAAAAATTTTCTGAGTAAATAATAGAATTGCAAAGCACTGATTCATCTCCTAAGACAGAAAAGGCAAAAGCCTTTTGCCCACCAGACCAAGAAAGCATTTTTTACACCAATAAGCCAATAAGGTAATACATTTTGAGGGCATTAAACATAAATCATGAATTTTGCTCTCATTACCAAACTTAAGCATGGTGGCATTAACTATGTCAGCTGGTGGATCGTATGTACTGTGATTTCCACAGCCAAAATCATTAATGAAAAAATAGTAACTCTCTATACTTTCATATGTCTTGAATATTTATTTTATGATTCTCCCAAACAAAAACACAATAATTTTGACTTTCACTCTTCCACTAGTGTCCATTTGTACCTACTGATTTTCAAATGCTTCACTAAAGGTACAATCCCAGTAGCCAGCAGGCTGTCAACTATCAAAGTATAGGTCAACACCAGCTAAGTAGGAAGTTGATCTTTGACCACAACTCATTAATTTGCCCTTCCATTTTCTACTTGAAAATAGTTAGCATTTGATTTCATTATTAATACAGCTTAAAGTTTGCCATCTGCCTTTGTAAAACCATGAATTTCAGACATGCTGAGTCAAATTCCTGCAAGATAACCTGTGGCATATCCCAGCCTTAACTATGTGTCTGCTAGTCCTGACATATTTATTCAAACTGTACTTCATGTTCCTCAGCAACAGGCACTGAACATTCTTAAGAGGGCAGAAATCCTCTCAGGGAAGATGTTTGTCCCTAGTTCTGGCTGGTGAAACACCTATGTTTTGTGTACAATTCGTCCTCCAGTGAGATCTACAGATGTCAGGGTATCATAGTAGTTGTTTGAAGGATATTAATTGCTGCTCTAAAATAAGTCTTATGCAATATGTTTTAGTTCATCTTCTACAATAAGCAAAACCTAAAAGTATCTGGATAGCTGCTTACCATAAATTTTTATTGCTCTTAAATATTCACATTTTCAGCTGTTGTATTATTGTGTCTGTTTGGGGTACAAGTGACAGGTTGGTACCTGCTAGGAACATGTGCCCATTTCCTACAGAAGAATCACATTCTCTCAGGCCCATTCAGGTATCCAGCTGAGCACATCTCAAGCTTTAAGCCTATATTTAAGTCCTAAAACATCGGCAGAACTTAGGATGCTAATGTGGTGTTTTGTTGACTATAAACACAGTTTAGAGCAATAGTGCTTGCTCTTGCCTGCTTATGCTTCATGGTTTCCATTGTGTAAATTGCGTATGATCTTGAGAATCCCTTATCAGTACTTACCCATCTTACAGCATGTTTGTAACTCATCTTTTGCACTTCACCATGGATGCAGTTTCTTCTGGTGCAATATTGTGAATGTTTTATGATGTTGTACATATTTCCCTTTAGTTTATATGGACATGTTTGCTGACACTGGGCTCTGGATACAATATTTGTGGTCTCTGGATATATTTTCAGAGTTGTTACGGCAGGAGGAAAACAAGGTCACAGCTCCAGCTGTGACAAGACAGTCATGACACCCTTCAGGGAAGAAAACAGATTGGAACACTAAGCCAAGAGGGCAAGTGCCAGGGCAGGGAGCTGGAAGACCGAAGCGTGTCAACATGCAGCAGGAATGAGCCTTGAGCACCCATCCTGCCATGGGCAGAGCCAAGGAGATACCACAGAGCCTCCCACAGAGGGGTCTGAAACCCTTTCCTAAGTGATCTTGGTGTTGACATAAATTGACAGCCCACTAGAAGAGCATAAGGGGAGGGCTTGGATCAGCTGCACCAGTGCTAAGGGAGCTCTTTAGAAGGCTTTAGCTGACTTTTTTCAGTGACCGATTAAATCACCCTAATCTTGTCTGGGGCCATTGGACAGCAGTGCAGACAGCTCCAGACTTGCAGTATGACCTCCCAGCTGTGGGTTCCAGCAGGATCTCTGGCTCATACATCAGAAAGCCTCACTATCATCGCTCAAATTTTCTGTTTATTCTTTCAGATATCTCCTTGCAAATGTTTGCTTTAATTTCATGGCAGTTAATTAAATCAAAATGGCTTTTATCAAAGTTAATTACTAAGAACTTGAATTTGAGAGATACTTTGAATACCCTTACCAGGCCTATGTCTTTGTTACTGTGGAAGAAGAGATACTGAGTGGATTAAAAGCAGTCTCAGATTTTGAGGGTACAGGACCAGCCAACATGCAGATGGCCTTAGGCCCAATTTTGTTTCTTCTTTTCTTGGTGAATAATAACTTGAAGCAAGCTTAGGGCTGAATTTCAATTGACAGTAAACAAGTAAACACTTAGACACTTGTCTAGACCTTGTAGGTCCCAGTGTCACGTAGCATTCTTTAAAAATTAGCCACTGTAATGTAGATGAGGAATTCAAACAAATGGAAAGAGAAGCCCACTAGATTTTCCTTGCAACTTCCAATGCAAACCTATTTTTAAAGCGGTTGTATGTTATGGATGGACAAAAATAATAGTAGTCTATGGCACTATTTATACAGAATAGTAATCCTGAATGACATTTACATTAATGCCTGCTTTTTTCTAAGCTTTGTTTCCTATATATAATTTTTCTTTTGCCTTTCCCTGTGTCCCTCCACTACCCCAGCAATATTGTGATTTATCACATGATGTTTTAGCACCAAATTAACAAATCCCAGAGATGATGCCTGGGCACTGAAAAATAGGATGTAAATCATTGACACATGAATTAGTGCAGAAGTTTCTGTGCAATTAATGAGTGCACTTGAGAATGGTTCAGTGTATTTAAAGTACTTAAGGATCTCCACTAAGTCACACAATCCAAACGCAATAATTGTTACTAAAGCCATGTCTTGGATGGGGAAAAGTGAGAAAGCTTGGACTTGGCTTTCTCAAGTCAGCAGTGATGGAAAGACACATATTTGCTGACAGATAAAATCAGTGTTCCAGAAATAGACAACTACACAGGCTTAAAAGTGAAGGCTTTCTATTGATCTGTACACTGTTCAGAGTCTCATAAATTTACTTCAAATACCATTTTACTCCAAGAATCATTCCGCTGGGTTCTATGAGATGTCCCTACAAAGGGAAATAATTGGTGTAAAACAAAGACTGCAATTGCCTGTTATAAACTGAGTATAAAACGTGTATATGTCTGCTAGTTTTCAGGAGTGGGTTTTTTTGTTTATTTATCTCTTTGGAATCATTTCTGAATACACTGTTATATCATAGATAGTACAGCATGCCATACTAGATCAAATCAATGACCACATATAGCAAAAGCCTCAGGAAAAACACACCTAAACATTTTTACTCTACAACCTCTGCTTGGTTTCTCTCTAACCCAGAGTTCCCGACTCACACCCAGACATATGCAACACCCAGCTCCCTGTGTTGCCTTTTAACTCTTCCCTAACGCTCTCCTGAGACTGATTTTCTGTTTGCCATCCCTACCCCACTGCAGACTGTCCTTTCTAAAGGGTAACTTTCTTTTCAGCTCTGTTTGTTCAGCTGACCAGTGCATTTTCTAAGTGCAATATTACCTTGCTGTATAACACAGGAGTCGCATAAGTCTGAAGTCTCCAAACTAAGGCATTGCGGTTCCTTATCGGCTTCTGGCCTGAAGTATTACCCTGTGCAGCTCCCTGCTGCTTTCCTGCACACCAAGAGGTTTTCTTGCTATTGCTGGTGGCTGGAAGATGTTCCTTGCCCTTCCCCAGCCCTTCAGATAGCAGTTCCCTGGCTGCTCACATGGATGAAATAAATACGATGTACTGACGCTTTTGTTCAGGATTTCCACTCCCAGAAAAATGAAAAGCTTCATCATACATCAAAAGTCTCAGACTCTACTGTTTCAGAAACTTTCCAGATTTTCAAGAACAAATAAAATTGCAAAATATCAATTAAATGTATTTAATTATAAAAGTTTTCTTTGGCTCCTTCATCCCAGTTTCAATGAAGGTGGAATTAATTTCGTGAGTTTAAGATGAAGTTTTAAGATTGTCCAGAGCAGCAGCTTCTTCCTGCCTTCTCTTGCTTTTTGCCCTCTATATAAACAGCTAGAATTTTCATCAAAAAGCTAGAATTTTCATGTGTTCATGCAAGCTAGAAAGCCTTTTTGTACCCATTTTTCTGTTACAAAACCTTGCTTATTTGTTTCCTGCTGTTGTCTTAGGATACTTATTTTCCCAGTAAGGAAAATTTTCTCTTTGGAAGTGTGCAATCGTTTCCACTTCATTCACCTTTTTTTTTTGCTTTCGTATACCGTGTCATTTTGAAAATGGTTAGTAAAACCTTTTGTAGCATCATATGAATAATTTGCAAAGAACATTTTTTGCCAGATTCAAAGCTGTTTTCACCCTTTGAGGTTGTACAAAGATCTAAAGACATCACAGGTGGTGAGACTGAAACACAGCTACTTAATTTGACTAATATCCCTATGTTGTTTAGGACCCATTGCATTCATACCCTATTTCATTCATGAGTAAATCATGGGCATGTAGGCTGTGTTTGTGGGTTTCAGCTCACAGTATTTATTTCTGAGGGTGACATCCAGAATTCAAATAATGGGGCAAGCCCCAGGTACTGCCAGCTCTGAGTGATTTTGTGAGAAGACCAGCTTGCTTCTGTGTGGAGCTGGAACGGGCAATTGAACGGGTTTTGCTGGAAAGGAGCAAGACTCTGATCAGGCAGTTAATTAAGCAATCAAACTTTTTTGTTAATGGTCCTGCAGGGTCTGTCAATTCACATTACGTGTTAGATGAGTTTCACTGGAGTGGAGCTGAAAGCTGAGGGTTGGTTTCTGCCTCTCTTCTTGAAAGCAGGAGCAGGTCGGTGGTGCAGAGCAGCTTCTTCACAAGCTCCTGGGCCAGCAGGCGAGGGAAGGGAAGGGCAGTGTTTTAGCACAGACACGAGAGGTGCTGCTGATCGATCTCACCTTCTCTCTGGTACCTTGGCAAAGGCACCATTCTGTCTGTGGGTGTCTATCCCAAAAGAAAATCAGCCTGCAAAATATGGTTATTTATATCTTAGAGCAGTTCTGGGCTCTGTTTCATCATGTTGCCCTAAAAATGGTTAATTTGCCACACTGAGAGTTGTAGACAAGGGAAAGGAGATGGGAAAAGGGGGACAGAAGCTGCTTAAGCCAAAAAGAAAGACTTGTCACTCTGTACCCATGTGTGGGGACAATATTACATCCTACCTGTGGCCTTTCAGAACAGCTGCAAGTCGAATCTCCATAGAAAGGGAGAAATTGGTAAGTATGAATGTAGGTAAAATTTAGTAGCTTTAAGAAAAAGGGCTGGAAAATGAATGATGAAGAGAAAAGTCAAAGAAAATTAATTTCACCAAGCGAAAGATAAGGTTTTACTACTATTTCATGGTAAAAATCTGAAGCGCATGAATAATTTAGACTTCTACCAAGAAACAGAGTAAGTTCCAGGTCTAGCTACCATGTTATGCACAGTGATGTAATATAATTTATATCAATTTTTGTGGCTCTATACTGTCTCAAAAAAAATGTGTCAGAGTACTTGAAAAATATCAGCTAATAAATTCTCCCAGTTTATTACCTTGATAGAGCTAATCACATTTTTACTAGGAGAAAACTCATATACTTGGATCATACAGGAAGTCTGTGGCAGTTCAGGATATAATCCAGATCTTCTGAATCCCAGCCTTGCTATTTAGCTATAAATTCAGCTTTCCTTAGACTTTACTTGTTTTGAGTCATATCTTGTACTCTAAATTAGCCTCCTTCTCCCCCCTTCCTCCCACCACGCCCCCCAAAAAAGTTAATTCAAAATAAGATTAAGGATATGAATTTTTGGACTGGTGAAAATTCACATGGAGATGAGCCCCAAATCTATCAGCAGACTGGCTGGTTTGACACTGAAAAGGAAGAGAGAACACAGAAACTTCAAGGACTGTACAGACATTTTTGAAAATTTTAAATGGACATGTTGCAGGGTTGCATGTAAACTGTACAGGATGAGACATCATCTATTCCCTTTCTGGATGACAAGCGCAAATCAGCCATTTGTCTGCTGTTTTTCACCTGTTCATGAAATATGTGCAAGTTTACTAAAACTTTTGTAGACTGGACTATTTTTGACCTGGACTATTCTCGTGAAATCATTCTGGAGAAGAGACACAGTCTATGTAATATGACTTTCTTGAAAGATGAAAATTTTTACTGTCTATTCCTTCCTTGCCTGCCATCAGATTAACAGCACCCTGGAGTGTCTCAAATCCTAAATTATTCAGAGTTTTGAAAGAAAAGTAAAACACAATATTGCAACATATCCTACAGTCCAGACTGCCTGTAATCAGAATCCCTTCTAAATTGGGTTTCTTGATATTTCACTTCTATCTTACTTTCAAAAAAATATTAATTGGTTAAAATTACTTTGCACTAAGTCTTGAATTGTTGTTGAAAAACTCCCCAAATAGCTTGTGTTTTACGACACTTTCTAAAATTCAAAGATCTAAGGAGGTACATCCCAAATCCTGGCTGACTCCTAGTCCTATGTTGCTCTTTTAGCACATTTTTAAGTTAAAGTTCCTGAGAAAATCGCTACAGCAGCATAAAAGGTCTCAGTTGGAAACCCACATTTTCTGAAATCGCTGCTTATTTCTGTAGGGAATACCTTACCAAACACCTTCTGGGACTGCCAAATCTTCCTCAGAGGAGCAATGGCAGTTCATAGTGGATGATGTGACCAATACAACTGTCAGTCATTCTCTCATTCTCTCTCACAGAAACACAGAAATGTGGTTGGAAAAGATCTCTGGATCCCATGTCCAGTTCTCCTCTCAGAGAGAAGCTGTTGCCAGCTTGGATGATGACAGCTTTTGTTTTGTCTGGCCAACCCTTGGAACCTCCAAGGGTGGCACTTCATAGCAAAAGGTTATGGTAACAATTCTTTTTCTCAGTCAGCTTCTGTCTCACGCGCTTAATGCCCATACACATGTTTATGTTTAATCACTCTTCTAACATTTTGATCCTCCAATGCCATGTCGCCATATTTTGTTTACAAAATAAATCCCTATGTATGGATGTTTTCTGTTGTCTTCATGTTACCAGCAAATTTCATGAGTAAATTCTTATATTTCTGGACCAAGACTCTACGAATTTAATTCATGATTGCTTTTAAATAAGACTAGTCTCAAGATTGATTCCTGAGGAATCCCTCTGATCTCTCCCTACAACCTAAATGGGGTAGCCTGCCATTTCAGCTTCTTCCTACAATGCTTACATTGATCCCCATCTTCTGCTTGCTAACTCACATTTTCAGTTGTCATCCTTAGTGAAATGGGACACTCTGACCATGGACTGACTCCTGTGCTGATGAATTAATTCAGTTCATTGAATTAATTGTTATTCAAATATTTTTCTTAGTTATTCGAATCTTTTTCTCAGAAGCACATATGGTTACATGCTATTTAAATTACTATTTAAATTACTAGAAATGCATTTTTTGTTCTCTTCCAGCCATAGAAGGACCATTCTTCATGTCCCTAGCTCCAAATTTTTTCTAGAAAGCAGCAGAGATTTCCCTGAAATGTGTTCTATTGCAAATGAGGACAAACCTGGTTTACCAGTTCCCATGTGGCTCTGGCAGTGAGAGCATTTTGCTGGAATACTTGAAGAGTGAGCTTCAAGGGAGCTGCAGATCACATATATTGTGGTCAAAAGTCACGGGTAACATTCAATATATGCTACGTAACTTAAAAGAAAGAGATATCAAAATCACATGAACGGGTGAGATAACAGCTTTCATGGCTTCCCCTATTTCCATCCACTTTGAGGACTTTCAGAGTTTTATGACGACATCATGACTAGTCCCACTTGCTGTGGCTGATTCATTTCCACCCAAAACCCACTCAGTTTATTTACTATCCCTCCTGGCAGTGCCATGGGGCTGTCCTGATGTGCAAACATACTCTAATGATTTGCTGACTTAGTGCAGCTTGAAAGCAATCATCATCATTTTTGAAAGTTCAGGTTATTTTAAAAGTTAAATGAAATAATACTTGAACGTCAACTTCTTTTCTGTTTGATGTAACTGCGGAATATACAGATCTTTACCTGTCTCCAAAAGGAGCAAAATCAAAGGCATGTATAACTGAAAGTATACCTGGAAATGTGCACCTGGCACTATTCTCCATGACAGTGCAGCCTTGCAAGTCATAGTGGGAGAAATTGCAGGACCACAATATAAGAAAGATATTAAGCTACTAGAGAGTGTCCAAAGGAGGGCAACAAATATGGTGAGGGCTTTGAGGGGAAGCCGTGTGAGGAGTGTCTGAGGGTACTTGGTCTGTTCAGCCTGGAGAAGAGGAGGCTGAGGGGACACCTCAGTGCAGCTACAACATCCTCATGAGGGGAAGAGGAGGGGCAGGCACTGATCCCTTCTCTGTGGTGACAGGACCCAAGGGAGAGGCCTGAAGTTGTGCCAAGGGAGGTTTAGCTTGGATATGAGAGGAAGGGTTTTCACTCAGAGGGTGGCTGGGAACAGGAACAGGCTCCCCAGGGAAGTGGTCACAGCTCGAGCCTGACAGAGCTCAAGGAGCATTTGGACAATACTCTCAGGG
>VYZQ01000082.1:121741-149845 GCA_013400655.1 Mystacornis crossleyi
GGACAGCTGACCCCAACTGACCAAAGAGAAGTCCCACACCACATGACATCTCAGTAATAAAAGCTGAGGGGAGAAGCAGGAAGGGAGTACATTTGGAATGATTTTCTTGTCAAGTCCCCGTTACGTGTGACAAAACTCTGCTTTCCTGGGGATGGCTGAACACTTGCTGCCTATGGGAAGGGGGGAACGAATTCCTTGTTTTACTTTGCTTGTGTGTGTGCCTCTTGTTCTACCTGTTAAACTGCCTTTATCTGAACCCATGAGTTTTCTCACTTTCGCTCTTCTGCTTCTGTCCCTTTCTCACTGAGGGAGGGCCAGCGCCCGGCTGTGTGGGGCTGGGGGGGGGTTGAGCTGCCTCTCAGGGTCCACCCACAACAGCTCTGTAATACATTCCAGTGCAGCAGATGCTCTGTCCCTCTGATCCTGCTCTTCTTCCCTCTTTGTATCATCTCTGGTTTTGCTGCATCTCCTTTCCAGAGGGAACCAGAGCGGCACACACTGGTAAAGAAATGGCTTCACATTGGTTTCCATGACTTAGTGATGATTTCTGTTTATTAGGAAATACATTCTAAGGGATCTTAATTAAAGATCCTTATTTAATATTCTCTTTGAATTTTGACCATCACTGAGCAGCAAGACAGCACTTTCACAAAATTATCTAAAGGCAACTTTCTGAGTGAACACATTTCCTGTATTTGTGGCTCATTTTATGCCATAAAGACCTACAGCTGGGGGTTTTATTGGCCATCTTTTGACAGGCATACCTGCCAGAACGAAACTGACTTAAAGCAAAATGAACCTTCAGAAAGAATGCATCAGGACTCTCTGAATCTCATTCATAATGTGTTCAATTTCTTCTTTTCAGAACACACTACCTTGGAAGATTTACAGCACAGAAGTCCTATGAATTTACATGAAATATTTGAAAAAGAATTACTGAACATGAATCTGAATCTTTCTGTCAGCAGAATACTCTTTTCTGTAACATTCGGTTTCTCCTTTTATTACATGACATAGCAGAAGTATTTTGAGTTGATTGAAAAGTAATTTATAATCAGTGGAAAACAGCATGTAAAAAGTTGTATACAATATACATTCTTTTCACATCCATCTCCCTATGGGTCTCTCACTTTTTTTCTCATGTGGTTTTTCCCCCATCTTAGGAAATACTGCAACTACAGTCAAGTAAAATCAATGCAGCCCTTAATTACAGTAATTTAATTCCCAAGGAAATTTAAATAAACCCCACCAAGGCAAAACAAAACCAAAACAAACAAAACCAAAAAAGCCAGCCAACCAAACCCAATTACTGAAAACAGGTACTTCAGCTAGAGAGTTCAGGTGTGGTTGTATTTGCAGAGCTTGTAACAGAAAGCTTCTTCCTTTAATAGAAATGGTTTTATCTAGATAAATAAAAACAGAAATTCTAATTATCAAATACTAGCCATAACTCCTTTTCACTAGTCTTTTCATCATGATCAGAGATGTTTAAGAGACCATGAGAGGAATTTCAGTTAAAAACAATTCATGCTTATTAGTTTATCATGGATTATCAGAACAGTTTAGAAATAGAAAAATATGAACAGGTGAATAATCTCATAGAATTTATTTTAGTTAAATCACATTAATAAAAATATCTAGTGAAGGACTTTTCTAGAGAGACACATGGTAAATGGTTGCTCAGTGTTTTAAACCTAGCAGAAATCACACTATTTTTCTCTTTGCAAATACATAATTATTAGTAATAAGTAAAAAGATAAGGCAATGTCTTATCTTCAGGAACATCTGGGAGCCTAAAGAAAGGCTTCCCAAACTCAGTTTAACTGAGTGCCATTATCAGTTTGAAAAATATTGTGGCAGA
Source organism: Mystacornis crossleyi (assembly GCA_013400655.1). Lineage (NCBI taxonomy): Eukaryota > Metazoa > Chordata > Aves > Passeriformes > Timaliidae > Mystacornis > Mystacornis crossleyi. Next base: position 123,603 of record VYZQ01000082.1, read on the forward strand.
TGAGTGTCTGTGGCTGCTTCCCCTCTCTACCCAGTCCCAATGTCTCTTGAGCCCACAGCTGCCTTTGAAGCCACAGACCGTCAAGAGCCAGCACTGATGTGGTGAGGAGATACCTCTTTAATCATTGTTATTTTGACTAGCCAGTATCCATCTTGCCAAGTTCTCCCAAAGTCTGCCTTAATAATGAAAACAGTGGGTTTTTCCACTCTGTTTCTGTCTTCACTTTTACTTCCATATTACAAGTTGTTTCCTTGCTAGTTGGTTTTTCCCCTATATCTAAGACTGATTTGATGATCTTTAAAACTGGCACTCCCTATAGCTATTCTGATTCTGGCTTTCTCATAATTGCAGTTCAGATACAGTTATGACACTTCATAATTTCAGAACTTGCAGAAAACAAACCTTGAAATGATGGAAAGGTCATTTTCTGCAGGAAGGGATGACCCACAAGGATTATTGAGTCCAGCTCCTGGCCCTGCACAGCACCATCCCCAGGAGTCACACCATGTGCCCTGAGAGTATTGTCCAAATGCTCCTTGAGCTCTGTCAGGCTCGAGCTGTGACCACTTCCCTGGGCAGCCTGTTCCTGTTCCCAGCCACTCTCTGAGTGAAAAACCTTCTTCTGATATCCAAGCTAAACCTCCCTTGGCACAACTTCAGGCCACTCCCATGGGTCCTGTCACCACAGAGAAGGGATCAGTGCCTGCCCCTCCTCTTCCCCTCATGAGGAGGTTGTAGCTGCACTGAGGTGTCCCCTCAGCCTCCTCTTCTCCAGGCTGAACAGACCAAGTACCCTCAGACACTTCTCATTTCCCCTCAAGGCCCTTCACCATCTTCATGTCCCTCCTTTCGACAGTTTCCAATAGCTTTTCCTTCTTATATTGTGCTGCCCAAAACTGCACACAGTGCTCAAGGTTAGGCCGCACCAGGGCAGGGTAAAGCAGGACACTCTCCTCCTTGGACCAGCCAGGGATTCTGAGCCTGATGTACCCCAGGGTACATTTGGTCCTTTTGGCCAATTTGGGTCTAATTCTTAAATATAGTTTTTAAATCTTGAAATACATCATCAGAAAACACTGATTGTTCCCATCTGCCCGTGCAGGCTCTGTTTGCAGGCAGAGGGTCAGTGCCTTGCAGTCTGGCTCTCAGAGCCATGACAGACTGTTTTTTCTGGATTTAGTAAGGATTACTCTTGAACAATGCCAGATAATAAATTTCCTTCTTAATATAAAATTTTTGTAGCCTTTTTCATTAAGAGCCCCTCACAGCAATCAAGGCCCATCCTCAGTTGTCCATTAATCATGTGTTATGGCATAGCAAGAGCTCCCATGAGTGGGTTTGCTCGAAGGTTTCCATCAAAATGCAACCTGAACTTGTTTTCAGCAGACATTTATCCATAAATATTAGCACGTGGTTACTCCAAAAGTAATCTATGAAATGTCTCATCTGCTGAGTACATCAGTGAACTAAGTCAAGGCATAAATTTTCAAAGTAAATAAATCTGTTCAGATAAATCCAAGTCTGCCTGCTCTGAAGGTTTTTAAGCAAAATCTGTAATTTTGCAATGTCTTGTGGTCTGCAGTTGTGTTTGGTGTGTGCAATTTGTAGAGCAAGTAATTAAATTTTTTCTTGGACAGTCTCAGAATTTGCTCAATGAGTTTAAACCAAAGCTTGGTTTTATAATCATTTCATATCTCAGCATTAAGAAGATTATTGTGAGATCAAACATCAAGGGAAGAAAAAACATAATTAATTTTTTGAAATAATTTTATTTGCTGCCCAAAGAAAACAAGTGGAATATTTGGACTGTTAATCTCTCATTCAGTAGCTCATATGTAAATTAATGCATCCCAGCAATGAAAGTCCAGTAAAAGGCATCAATTTGCAGGTGATGCCTTAGGTTTTAACTTCTTTATTTTTCAAATCCTGTATTGCCCAGTGTGTAACTCTGAAGTTTCTTACAGCTTGTTAGCTGCTCTCTTAGGCCAGATAGACACAACAAAGCTTCTCTGAGCTTGCTGTTCAAGGACACTCGGGCTGTCCGAGGCCTAAAGGTGGAAACTAGGAAACGAGGAGAGGTGGAGAAAAGGAAGAGAACTAAAGTTTTAACTGGTGAATGTATGATGATATGCAAATGGACCAAACCTATAACAGTGTAAAGAACTCGTGACCTGTCGTCCACCTTGGGGTCCATTTTATGGAAGCAGCCTCTGGCTCCCCAGGGTGTACTTTGAAGGCCTTCAAATAAATACCTACCTTTATTCCCTTATTCTTGTCTAGTCTCTGTTTCTAGGTACCTGGAGAAGGTATCACAGGGACACCACGGAAAATAAATGAACGTTAATAAAGATATTTGCAATACCAGCTGAATTGCTGGTGGGTTATCACAAAGATATTTAAGTTAATTTCATGGCACAATATCCCCAGTTTAGTGTATTCAGTGAATTAGTACTGAATTAGTTCAACTTATAAGGAATGCCTCAGAAGCCAAGCAGCACAAAATGATAATCATTATGTGCTGACAGGATAATGTCTTTTTTTCATAGACCTTGACTGAGCAAGTCACTCATGTGCTTGCTTTGCTAGCAAAACACTTACATTTGATTAAGAATCTTACGAACATGAAGCATGTGCCCAAGATACAGTACGACCAGTCATCACCTGATTTTTCAAGAGTTTTAAATAGACTTTGGATCAAGTCCCAGACTGCAGTGATCTACTTCCTTACAACAAACACCGTCTTAACTAGCAAGAACTTGAAAAGGTCCTGACATTTTATTTTATAAAAGCTGCATAACTCAACAGAGTAAAGAGAGAGCATACAACACTCCATATGGTTAGTTATTAGAGGTCCTGAAAAAAATATTATGTACTGTTAAAATGTTACCTTCTGTTGGTTTTATCTTCCAACTCTTTGTGCTTGTGGTTTGGCACTAAAAGTAACACTCAAGAACAGGCTGAGGTGTTCACTGGGTGCAAATGTTCAGTGTACACGTCTCTCAAGCTGGGATTTTTTCAAGAAAAGATCTTATAGTTAAAATTCACACTTTTTTGTGTGTTAGAGCACAGTTTACATATGCAAATATGTATTTGCATCATTTACATGACTCAGTGGTGAAGGCTGTTGAAAACTTCACCTACACGGAGCCTAAAATGAAAGAAGTATCAGAGAGACTTACAGAATGGCACCAATGGCTTTTCACTCACAGTAAGTGTGTAGTGTATTTCTACCACAGCCAAATAACAGATGCAAGAACTGTTTCTGTTGTTATCCTTCATGTGAGATATTCTGTGAAGACAACACAGTGTGGATATGTGAAACAAATCAAGTCATTTCACACAGAGCAGTCATTTAAGTGTTCATTTATTTAATCTTATTAAGAAGTACAGCCCATATCCTTCCGGTGTTGAATTAAATTGATCTTCTTTGGCTGTTTATCTTGCTGCTTTTGTGTTTGAGCTTTCAGACATCAAAGTGGTGGATGTCTTTAGGCACGATCCGCCATTTAGTGTTCTGCAATGAAACAGCCTTGACCTACGAGTATGTCAGCACTAGCATAAGGATCACTGTACAAACAATAGCAGAAGTTAATTTCCTCCAGAATTTTTTAAAAGAGTTATTTGAAAATGTTTGATTTATGGTTGGTAATGGCTTATATGTATGGTAAATTCTTCTTTAGTCAGTTCTGATCAGTTTTAGGCACCCTATGAGGCTGTCAGCTCTTATTAACATCAACACTTAAGCTTTGCATGTCTTAGATTTGAAGTTTAACAGTTTACAGGGAAAACAAACCTTTGACATTTGTTTCTACAGAACAGACTATCACCAAATGAGAAGGGCAGTAGACTTTAATATAATACATTTATACTCAGCATTGAATGCCTTTTGGCTAATATGCTAACAAGCACTCCGTGAAGTCTCAGAACAGTGAGAGAGGGAAGATACTTGTATCCATAGCAGCAATTCACAGTAACGCGTTTCTATTTCTCCTTACTGTGTATTGTGAGGAAACTGCATTAAATGATCCGCTCAGCAGGGAGGCAGGAAACTAGCAGCCCATTTGCTGCTTTGTTAATACGAAAGTGGAGTGGTTAATCACTAAAGAACAAAATGTAATATATTTTGTTGGAACAGCAATACTCTCAGTAAGAACAACACAAAGGGAACCTACATGAGTAACAAATCCATCTTAAAGAGTTTTGAGGATTATGGCATTTGGGATAAAAGTCAAGATTGAACTCCTAGTAGTTTTCAAAACTATTAGTGTATTTCAAATTTCTATTTAAGTACATTTTGTACATTTCTGTTTTTGTACATTTTAAGTATTTAGAGGTACAAATAACATCTTCTACAACCTCTGCAATCAAATGTTTAAATATTTTTAGCAATATTTATTCCCTCATTAGAAGAGTGGTTTTACCCTGCAAAGTCTCAGTGTTCAAATATCCCAGGCTCCATCAAAAGAAATCTGACTTTCTGGGGCATGAGGGATGAAGCACCTCTCCCTTGGAGACAGGCTGAGAGAGTTGGGGTCTGGAGAAGAGTTCAGCCTGGAGAAAAGAAGCCTCTAGAGAGGCCTTAAAACACCGTACACTACCTCAAGGGGCTACTTGAGAGAGCTGGAGAGGGACTTTTTACAAGGGGTAGTAGTTTTAAAATGAAAGGGAGTAGATTCAGATTAATATTAGTAAGAAATTCTTCCCTGTGAGGATGGTGAGGCCCTGGCCTAGGCTGCCCAGAGGAGCTGAGGCTGCCCCATGCCTGGAAGTGTTCAAGGCCAGGTTGGATGGTTGGAAATATCAGAGTGCTGATCTAACTGTATCTGATTCATTTTTATATATGCTATGTTGTCTACTCAATGAATTCACTCATCTTTTATTTCATGGAGCGTTATAGGTCTTCAAAGAAATTCTGAGTTTATTAGATCCACTGGACAAATCTCTATCCCCCAGTTTTACTTTTACACTCAGGGGTACCATGTCCTTGAGAACTGACATCTGAAATTGGATAGGGCAAGTCACAGGGTTTATAGCAGGTACTAGTTTGGCAGGCATTCTTCCTTTCCTAGAAAACATTGTCTCTGGAGTCTGCAAAGCATGGGAAGACATCAGGGATATCTATTCACTATACTGCTCTGGTGTATGCCTAAGAGATGAGTTTAAATTATAGCAGCCTGGGAACCGGTCATTTTATCTATCTGAAAAGACAGAGTAGTGTCAGTAAGTTTACAGAGGAACAGACACAGTTGTAATATTCTCTGGAAAAGCACTTTAAAGAGAGAATTCCTGGAAGAAGATCATGAAGTCACAGTCGATAAATCCAGCTAATGTTTTTAAAATATGCAGTGTTTTGAAACTACTGAATAAAATATGCTCACAGAAAATCAAACACAAGGAAGACCTTTTGTTCTTGGCCTTAGGATTGTTTGGCAGTCCAAATGAAGTGTGGGGTGGGGGACAGTCCCACTGTACCAAGGTCAGGAGGTAAACGTGTCATTAGTGTAGGAATGGGCAGGTTATGAAGCAAGAAGAAGATGAGGGAGTGAATAATTTGGTTTTTTCCTGAGGACCATAGCATTTCTCACTAGTCCTGAGTAATTCATTATGCACCAGATCCTTTCTGAAAACGTAGATATTCCTAAGGGTTTTCTAGTAATCAAAGTTGAGAGCAAAAATTTTGCACACTGGTTCTAGCTGAAAGCTGAGACATCACTGTCTGTCCATGTGCAATTGCCGGTCCAAAAGGTGCTTCCCGATGAACCAAGGCTTGCTACAGATGAGAGGACTGCTAAAACAGTTTTTTTCTCAATTTTGTCAAAAATAGTCCCATATTGGATATACGGGACATAGGGGACTGGGGAGAAACTGTAAGATATTGGCCAGGGGAAATGTTTTTCATTGTAACCTCTTGTGGGGACTTTCCTCCTGAAGATCTTTTTGTCTGTTGTTGACTCTGGGGATGTTAGGAAAGGGTCAGCTTTTGAAATCACTGTTGTTCATTTGGTTGGTTGGTTGGTTGGTTGGTTGGTTGGTTGGTTGGTTTTTAACTGTAAAAACTTTATGCTTGTTAATGACCTGAAAATAAAAATTGAGTTTGGTCCCTACCAGGCAAGGCACAGCTCCTGGTGAGAAGCTACATCTTCTCAGCAACTCTGAACTGCTCCACTCCAATCCCTGCCACCTCTTTTTCCCATGACTCTCAGCTGGTAACCCATGTGCCATACCTAAATCAGGACATGCCACACGTAGCAAGGATGTTGCAGTGCATTCCTGTTAGTGATGGAATAAAGTCTGTTTTCAATTAAGGCCATGAAGATTTCTGTGCATTGAAGCAAAGTATTGATATATCAAATATAAGTTCCATAATCAGCTACAGAAATCTCAGCCTTTAAGCTGCTGATACAGAATGCTGTTCTTTCATTTATATATATATGGATGTTGTATTTTCACCATACACACATATACACTGCCCTTAACAACAGAAAAACACTACCTACATGCAACAGATGGTTTCTTAATTCTGTTTTGTTAGTAAAATATCTATTTAAGCAAATGGTAAAGCCATCATTTCTTCAAGATAAAAAAAACTGCATGATAGTATCTATAAAGTAATGGAAATATTAATAAAATAATGCAGCCTCATTACGGACAGAAAAAGAATTGAACATAATAATCATTTGTAATTGAATGAAGGGCCACACGGGAGATTCTGTCTTGGAAATAACTTTTACATGAAAAACAGAATAAGGCAAGAAATCAGAAGAAAGAGAAACACTACACAGCTCACAATTCAAGAATATTTTCTGCAGGAATTCTGCAGTGATAAATGCTTCTTCAGAGCTATTTCTCCCTGTGGGAGGGAAAAAACATCTAATGAAATACAAGCTGCTGTACATAAAACTAATGTGTGAATTCACTGAGTAGAGAATATAGCATATATAAAAATGAATTATATACAGTTAGATCAGCACTCTGATATTTCCATTAGCATTTATATATGAGAAAAGAAAGAGAATTTCTCAGTGATATGTATACTAAACTTAAAAAAAAAATCTTAGAGCATCTCTTCTATCTATAGAGTTCTGCCTTGCAATTTTTTTATCTTTATTTGACTGTTTTTTTAAAAAGATCAGAGAATCAAGGAACCCCCAATCCTCTGTAAAAGGCATCATGAAAATAATTGACTTGTAACTTCTGACCCCACAGATCAGCTCAATTTAAACCATTAGTTCATCATTTTTGTGGAGTGAAGACTGAAGGACTGCTCCTGAAAAACCTGGCCAAACAATTTCTGAAACATATAGCCTCATCTGTGTTAAAAATCTTCCATTAATAGAAATTCATAGAATCACTGAACAACATTTTCAGCAGCCTATATTTTTTTATTTTGAAATATTCAATAACTTTCCAGAGAGTAGTCCCCTGATAAACTATTTTCTGCTTTAATGGACATAGCAGTTTACACTCAAAGTGAATGTATGTCATTAAATTACATTTAGGGATCCAGTGTACAATTCATTTATGCTTCATTCTGAATTTTTTACAGAAATACCATGTGGCAACTGAAACAGAGATGGAAAACCTTCCTTAAATCATGCCATATTTTTATCCCATAATATTTCCCAGGACATTTTAGTTCTGCTCATTTTCAAATCTCCATAGAAGAGGAGAAAATGAAACAAATTATACCTTCTTAAATTTCTCACTGCTTAATTACTTTCACTGACATTTACATGGCAATACTTTTCATATATTTCAGTTTCCTCAGTTCAGGACCGTTTGAGAAAATCACTTAAATAATCATTAGATCATTATCCCCATTCAGAGAAAAAGCATTTGAAATGTCATCACACCACTTATCCCATAAATAAAGCACTCAAAAACTGAATACAGTTTTATGAGGGCCAAGCAGCCTTTTTCAGTCATTAACTTTTCTGACAGTGAAATGTAAAGGGGCAGCTCTGTAACAGTCAGAGATAGGTTTGTGTTTTACAGGAATATTATCTGTATCACTGCCATTGCTTGACAACTCTCTAATTTAAACTAAACTAGTCAGTGCCTTCTTAATGACTGCTCTCAGTCATTGTTACCATTGTTACCATCAATGTGTTACAATTTACAGCTTGCTCTCGGCTGTAACAAACACATCCTGTGTCTCCCGTGACATCTGAAGGTGTGCTACACTTTCCGGGCAGTTTTCCAGAGGACACAGCTCTGTAGCCAGGAGCCAAGGACAGACACATTTTGTCTTTTTGTTTGCTTCTCGTAGTTTTGAGCGTTTCACTACAGAGATAAGAGTTCAGCCAGTCAGGACAACCAACTCACCCACTGGCTTCTCCTGTTCCCTGAAGTCACTCCATGCCTTTGCTGTCCCTTGCTCATTACAACTGCATTTCACAGTGATCATCAAGTCAGCAGGTTATGCAGTGAGAAACTGCTCCATTAGGCAGCATTTACTATCATTTCAAGTAATATTAAGTACTAATTTCTACTTTGTGAATGTTAAAGGGAGCTGGGCTTTAGACTTGGTCTGGATACACATTTAACCAATGGTGTATTTCTATGGTAGAGGAAGAGGAGCAGAGGGTCTGGTCTAGAGTAAGTTTGACCATGGTGTCAACAAGATTGGTGCAGTTTGGAATGAGAAAGCATTAAAGAATTTTTTTCAGACACCGAGTTATCCTCAAACGTTTTGACTTTTGTTTCCCTTTCATCTTCCAAGGTGATAATTACTTGGGATAGCTGTCAGAAGTGCAGCAGTGATTGCTTTTAGATAGTGCTCCTTTCTCAGCAAAGCAGCTGCATCCATCCCCACAGCACACTCCATGTCGTTAAGGACAAGGCTCAGTGAGAAATTCCTGCTCTGCCTAGTAGCAAATCTTTCATTTCCTTTGTTATCCAGACGCTGTGGCCAAGGACTGTGTGTTCAGCCATGGACACACAGTGCAGGCCTGCAGGAAGGGGAAGATGCATAATTTATGCTGCAAGCCAGGACGGTGTCTCGCACACTTTGAAACAAGCACTTCCTATTTCATGACTTTGGCCAATTCCACAGCTGGAGATGGCTTCTGTCCTATTGCACAAAAGCCTCCTGTGCATATTCCAAAGTGTCAACAGGAGAGCAGAATTTCTATACTTAAATAGAAATAAAAATTTCCTTCACACTATCAGAAATCTCAAGCTAAATGTTTTTTTCTCTTTCAGGCAGCTGCAGAGAATAAGTGCTAGCACAGAAAGGGAAGGATGAAGGATATACCCCTTGTTCCAGGTACAAATTCTAATAATTGGAGAGAGTCTGTTCTCATCTTCAACAGTAATCAATCTTTGGGAGGACATAAGCACTTGATTTTCCTCGTTGCTCTGTTAGACCAGGCGTCACTCCAGTCCCAGCTGTGATATGTGTAACCCTTCCTTGCCACCCAGTGAAGTTAATCAGCACGCGAGCCTGATCACCCAGTGGAAGACATGCAGATACTAAAATGCAGACGTGTTGAATTTCAATACGTTTTTGCAAGGCCACAAAACCTGAAAGATGCTGGGAGGACTTAGGGCAGAAAATAAATCAGAGTTAAATGATAGCTAGCATAACAGAAAAACTGGTCCTTTTTAGCTCTGCAGAAGCCAAATAGAACCACCCAAACTGATGCCATGAAAGTGTCTTGCTGGGAACAGTAAGAAAACAGAGAAAAAGGACAAATCTTTTTTGAATTGTAATTTAAATAGTAAATATACAAGTGGTACTGTATTACTGGCAGTGGGTCAATCAATGACAGATATGCTTTGTTCTGTGAGAATTGTGATAGAAATAGTTAATAGCATTTAAATAATTTTGGTTTTTTGTTGCAAATCATTCTACATTTACATTCCCTTTAAACAGCTCAATTTATTTTATAGAGTGCTGTTGTTGTAGAGCAATTTGCCCTGGACATTTCACTTAATATTCTAGAAAAATGAGAAGCACTAGAAGAAAGAAATAAAAAACCAAAAACTTTAGGAATGCTCAGCCTCTCAAAAAATTTTGTAAGAATTATCTTTATTCATTCTAGAATAAAGAAGTGTTGCAGCAAAATGATATTTTTCATATACATGCAGGGATTATTAGAGAATAGGATAATCCAGATATTTCCATTTACACTAATGTAAACCAAGATATAATCAACTTCATTTGCACTCAGAGGAATCTGGTTTAGGAAGGCATGTGTGCTATAGGAACTTGTAAATCCTACAGTAGATCAACAAGGGAGATGAAAGAATCTCCAACACATAAATATACCCATAAATTAAGATTTATGCCTGGGATGATACACTGTGTGTGCATGTCTTAGACGCAGACCTGCTAAAGGTGTTTGATCTTCACAGATGCTGAATGAGACCATGAAACAGCAGGCCTTTCCCAAGTTTTTTTCCACAATTTATTCGAATTTATAACAGAAAATTTCGAAACAGAACCGGCCACTCAGCAGTTAGAAAGCTGCATAAATCATAATAAATCTTCTAGAGGAGCTTTCCAGCTTTCACTCTCTAACAGCCTCAATGTCTACAAAGCTGCTGAGTGACCAATAAACCAGTTTGTCATTTTTTTAAGCAACATAAATGTAGTGGTGCCTTTTGTTTGCGTTTATATTTCATATTCAGTTCGCATTTTGTATCCCAGTTGGTTCGTTCCATGTGTCCCCTTCCTATATCCCCCGATGATGTGTCCCCTTCCTATATCCCCCGATGATATATCCCCTGGTTGTTCCCCCCTCCCTGGGAGGCATGTCTGTCATCTCGGGACCCAGCCTAGCTTCTAGAGAGTCCTAGGCTGGGCGTCGAGTGATTGGCTGTGTCTCCCAGAAGTCCCTCCCCTCTCCTGAGAGTTGGTTCCCAGAAGTGTCTTTCATTCCTTAAGCCATCCCCTGAACCTACCCCATTGGTCCTTCCTCACCTCCTGCCCCTTTCTCCATCCCCCATTTATAAGAGTGCGTTTGAGCGCTGTTTGGGGCTCTGCAGGGACGGATTTCCCAGGGTGAGGGGGCTCAGCCAGGGTCCCCAATAAACTTGGTCGGCAATCCCCTCTCAGAGTCCTCTCTTCCTTCTCGCCGTTCTCGCATGCCTGCTGGTGTGCTTAGCGCAGGAATGGATCCAAAGGAGCGAGGAAAAGAAGCCCACGGGATCGGCGGGGTCTGTCCTCAGACTAAGCCATACCCATCCTGGTGTCGGCTGGGACAGGGAGCCGGGTCACCGGAGGGACAGCTCCGGGTGTGGTCACACCCCGTGACACATAAAGGCATGCAAATGTTGTCTATGCTGAACCTCCCATAACATTTACTCTAATCTAACTACTCTAATTAGAGCTGATGGAAAGGTCACGAAGGATGAGCTGATTTTCCTAGGCTGAAAAGGCTGACTCTTCTGATGGTTTCCCAGCCAGCAACTGGGATAGCAATGGGCATGTTATAGGGTAGAAAATGACCCTTTGAGTAACACCTGCTCTCTAAATTGTGCTAGGTTATCTGAGAAAGTTCAAATTGAAACCCTGCCACCACTGAATTTGATGGGAACTTCCTCTTCTAGCTTCAGCAGAGTGAAGGTTTTCCTCTCACATTAGGGTTGAATAACTTCCAGACTGGAGGACTTTTAACTGCAATAATTCCATCACTTTCAGCTGTAGGAACACAACCTTGCTTTAAACTAAATGAATAATCTGAGTCTCTGTAGTCTGTAAAAGCTCATCTGACCAGATATGACAGCTGTGAACTATTTTCACTGCTTGAGCTAGGGAATATTGGGCTTGTGCAGCATACCTTCAGGTCCTTGTTTGGAATATAACCAAGCTGCCAATTTTTGTCAGCAGTGGCTGCATTTGGAATAACTTCAGAAAGTTAGTGGGAGCTAAAAATCCCTGGAGATCCTTCTTAGCTCCCTTACTGGCCTTTAATATGCTCACTAAAATGGCACAGCAGCCCTCTGCAGGTTTATACACTTCTCTCATCCCTTCTCATTTTCTCGTTCCTGCAGCTCTCCACTGCAGAGTCACCACTGTCAAACGGCCCAGCCTGGATCTCATCCACCCCGCACACAGCAAGTGCTGAAAGCGTGACACGAGGTACCACAGCTGCCACCATCACACACCTGCCTTCCTTACGTGTGTGAGCTGGTGACACACCCCCAGACAAAGGCAGTTTCCATCACTGGATATAAATTCGTTTGATCAGTCTTCAATACAAAACACGCTGCCTGGAACTAATGACGTCACTGGCCTTTAATTCTCTACCTGGCAGTTTTTTCAGGATTACACCTGCCATTTTCCTTTCTTACCAATTCCAGATGTCTCAGAGTTCGAGAACAAGTGGGATTTCCAAAATGTGCAGCTTGATCAAACTGGTTTGCAGACTAGAGAAATACTGTGGTGTTCATCTCACTGACTTTCCGACTCTCTTAAACCCTCCTAAGGATCTGGCACCACAAGACGTGCATTCCCTTCAGCGGCACTCAGCCAGTCAGGCAGTACCTACAAACTTTCCTTCATCCTCCCCAGCGTGGTATAAAAAGGAATATTTGAAAAGCCTATTCCCTACTCTAAGACTCCACAAAATGCTGTGAGATGCTCCGAAGACAGATTAACATTTTCTTTCAACATTCTTGGGTATGTTTTACTGACTCCTTTTCACATTTAAACGGTCTTTTGTCTTTCTTTTATTCTCTTTTATGCTCTGTTTGAGCTCTTGACTTCTGCCTAAACTGGTATATCTGCATGCAGTGATGCAAACCTCAAGCATTCTAACTTTCCATTACTTACTGTTGTGTATTAATACATTCATAGCCACTGCATTATTCTCTTGAATAACTCTTTTTAAAGTCTGCCTCCACTATTATTACTATAGAGAATTTACCTAGAGTTATATAGAAGGGTTTGCCATACGTTATTTATTAATTTCTGTTGTAATAATTTGAGGTACAGACTGTTTACAAGGTAGGAGATGCTATTTTTATAATTAGCTATAATAAATATGGAAAGGTCAGCTTGGCTAAATACTGTCTTGATGATGGAAATTACTAAATAGAAATACATTAAATCAAATATAGCAAGTTAAGATAAAACTGTAAAACGCAGTTTGGCAGATAAAAATAACCATCCAGGCCTGTAGAAGATACATCAGTGGCAGAACAAAGTAAGATGAGCAGAAACTGAGCCAACTTAATAGGAAAGTGTTGCTGCTGATGCTGGTATTTTTAAAATAGCCAAACACAAAAGAATAGTGTAGAAAAGATTTTTAATTTAAAAGCGGTTACTGCACCTTTGAATTATAAAATACTGGGGAAAAAAGAGTCCCAGAGAAAGATATTGCAGGACACATATGAGTTATGAGGACACCTGGTTCTTAATCAAAACCTGTGAATTCCAGAAAATATGCAAATTCATACAATAAAATTCGAGCTAGTCTTCCGATCTCTTTGCTCTAACAAGAACTGAATCACTAGGAGGAAATTTGTTGAATTTGCATATCTGACTATGTTGTATTTCTCTGCGTGACCTTCCTTCATTATCTTCTGGGATATTCTGTAACCATCAGAAACTGAGCTACTGCTGCTTGGTTCTCCATCCATCTCCACAGAACTGCTGAGCCAATTACCTTAGCTGCAAAGTGCAATGAGTTCGCTCATACCACCTAACTTGTCCCAGCACCTTTGGGACAGCCCCAAAGTCAGTGAGCAATCAACTCCAGAAGCTGAAATTTTCTTTACTGCCTGCAGCATGTAATGTGAATTGTTCTGAGGCAAGGATTGTCCACATGCTCAGCATTTACATCTTCTCATGCTCCTCTGACAAGAAGCAGATGCTTAGACTATTTTTTAATCTGAGCTCCTTTGCAGTGAACCCTATTGCCCATCTGTGAGAGTCTGACAGTATTGTTTCTCCTGGAAACAGTCCACACAAACTGCCACCATGGCTTCAGTAAGATAAAGAGAGGAAGCTTATCAGCAGACTTTAGCATGTGCAAAGTTATGCGGAGAAAACCAGTCTGTTCTGTCATGCTGAAGCACAGCCAGTTTTGCACCAAGACTCTCCCCTCATCACTGTCCATGCAAAGTAAGAGCTGCTTCTCATCCAGGCTACTCTCTGACAGAGGCCAGATGTCTGGAGGCAGGGAAATACAGCTGGAACTGGAGGTCGGATCAGAGATTTCTACTCTACAGGTAGGATGGGTGTGAGCGGTGACCCATATATTCTCTCTTGAGCAGAGAAAAGGCCTAAAGCCGCCTAGAAGAGACTCAGAGGTCTGGCAGAGATGTGGTTCCTAAAGAGAGAAAAAGCAATGATTCAGCCAGGCACTGCAGCACATACTTGATTTCAAGGGAATTCAGAAATTCACCTCTAACCAACTCAGGCTTTCCTGAGTTCACCAAGGTGATCCTTACCTAAATTAATGTCAAAGGAAGGCAACTTGGCTCTGAGGTCTCAGAAGGAGCCAGAGAAAAATGTGTTCTGCCTTGCTGTTACCCAAACCAATTTTCGTGCACTAATGCAGTGCGCTTTCAAAAAGCAATTGAAGGGTTGCATAGAGCAATCCCAGCCAGGCACTGGTTGTGAAAACAAATGCTAATGTAATGAATTCAGGATTCAGTTTATATTTCAACTTGCAACAATGATCAGCGATGTTACCAAGCACAAAAAGAACCCCACCCGAAATGATCTGTGGGCAAACTGTACAGAGAGCAGCCAGCCAAAGCAAAGGCAGCTTCACTCCCTGACTCTGGAGTTCATCCTTGATAATTCGTGTGGAGCTTTTCCAGTTTTTCTTTCTCATACAGTATCACCAGTCTCCAAAGGCAGCTTATGGGATTTTGAACTTTGCTGGTGTGTTTGGGCTATTTTGTTCTGCCATAGGAGCACACAGCATCCAGGCCCTGGGAGTCTGTGGGCCGGAGGAAGACAATCTACAGAAGTTCAAACACCAGCAAGAAGCAGGGGCACCGTGCTGTGCTCTAATAGCAAGTGTCAAAAGACATTTAAGTGATACTTCATTACAGCTTGTACTGCAGAGTGGTGAAAAGCCATGAGCTGAAAACAAGCGGGCTGACCTATGTGTTATTTTTTGCAGAGGGAAGAATTTCAGCACTCAGCAGTGCATCATGCGGCAGTTCTGTGTGATAGGTGGGCACAGCACTATCATGGTCAAGAGGGGTGGTGATGACATGCAAAATAATTGCATTTATGGCTTCAGGCTATCAACAAGCTCTATTCCCAGAGAATGAGCAAAGGCCACACTCGCTGGCAGCAAATTGTGTAAGTGCAAGCAGAGGTTAGTCACTCCACTTAACCCCACTTCCCCAAAGGAAAAAACATTCCAGAGTTTCAATGGACCTGGATTAGGAGCCATGATTAGCATGGCTGACGAGGATTTGGGTGTGAGAAGTGAGATTAGATGAGTTTAGCCAGCACACTCTAAAAGTGACCTCCTTTCCTGTGCTCAGCTCCAGAGCTGCTCCCCCCTGAGCAGTCACTAGGTCAGGTCCTGCCTCTCACCGTCCTCTGTCCCTCGGGCAGAAGTTTCAGTGGAACAAACCAAATCACAATCTCACTGACGGAAATCTCACATGATGCTAATGGAAATATCTAGAATTTACTTCAGCTTGTACCCACGCATTTCAGAGGTCTTTCCAACACTACTGACCATCACCTGTTTTGCTGCATTTGTACTAAAACTGGGGAAAAAGTCCTTCCTGTAGTTTCTCCCTTCATGTTGATGTTCACTTAATGAGACTCTTTTCAGCTTCATTTTCCAGCCTCTCTGAAGATGTTACATAGCATTTTGTCAATTTAGGGACATATCCTCATTCTTTTTTTGTATTATCTTGGCATTTTGGCTACCACAAGGGTATTGAAAAATGAAACAAATGTAATTTGTTATTTAAATGTTGGCCATACATACTAGATTTCCACAGATGCAACCCAGCCTCTGGTGTAGACACTCTGATTTCACCCATCTGGCACAGAAGGCACAAGAACTTTTGATAGTCAGCATGGAGATGTGGGGGAACAGTTTATCCTATCTTAAAAAAGATGTTGAAGATACCTCGACCCTTCCTTGCTTGGCTTAATAGGGTCAGTATTTGTCTGCTGTGAAGGTCTTTTTTGCTCTGTCCCACCTGACGGTGGATCTGCTCCAAGTTCCACCTACGAACAAGTGAGAGAAACTAAGAAAATTGTATTATGTGACTCAGCTATTACCACTAAGAGGATATTTGCTGACAGATGACATTAGCTGACAGAAGTTGCCTTCTCTGTAGCTGTATTTTTTAAGGGAGAGATCTGTAGAATTAATAGCACAACTTTCTAAATATTATTATATATTATTATGTATATATTAATTTATTTCACTCTTTTGCAAAATTTAGGAAAGCTGTGAGCTNATAAAATAAAAATAGCTGGAGTATTTCAATTTCAAAAATACTTGAAATATCACTTTCCAGACAGGTAAAATTCTTCTCCTTAGTCTTGACCCCTTTTCTGTCCTAGATGGCAGACAAATAGTACTTAGTTTGCTCTATTTAGTTATTTGGAGGAAGAGTGTACGCATTACAAAGTGAACAGTAATTTTTAATTTATTAAAATGTCAGTAACATATATTTTAGAATCTCAGTTTATTTAAGATTATTGCTGCTTATGCATGCATTTTTTCCCCTTATTTGTAGTGAATTCTTCAGGCACAGCCCATGTAATAGGCACCAGTCTCTGGGATTTGGCTGCCTTGGCATAGAATCTCTCCCCTCTGGTTATGGTGCTCAGAGGGAAAGCCTGTACCCCTCAGTCTCTGACATGTGAGTACAAAAGGCTGGTGCAGGGATGATGTGGGTAAAGGAGAGGAAATCTCAGAATTCTCCTAAGTGATAGCAGAAATCAGTTACTAAGGGGTGTTTTTTTTTCCATATTTTAGCACTACTTGGCTTTGCAGAAGGGTGAGGGATGTGTGATTTCTCCCCACTAAGCTTTGGGGCAAAGTGACTGCAGCCACTGGTGCTTTGCTGATGTCAGTGGACACCACGATCCCTGTGATTCCTCTTAGCAAACCTGCAGCTCTAAACTCCTTGTTCCAAATGCCAGGCAGCTTTCACCATGAGACAGGTCCAGCCAAGACATCTCACAGCAGTATTTTATGTGCAAAAGTTTAATTAAAAGCTTTGAAAGTGAAACTTGAGGAGAAACCAGAAAGAGTGAGCTGTGCAGGTCCAGTAGAAAATAGTGTTAGATGGCTGTTGGCAACTTGACAGGTCTGCACACCTCTCATGATCTAAGTATTGGTGGCACCTTTAAAATGGCACAAAATTCCCTGAAATGCTTTTGAAATTCCTACCTGCTTTTACCCACCCACCTTTTCTACTTTACCCATGCTCAAGGAAAATACTTTTTTCTGTCTCTCTCCTATTTATCACCTTTTTTTTCAGTCTCAAGACGTTTAAATGAAAGATAGTTGTCTTAAATACTGAATTGTAAACATGTTCTGCTGGCTCTGTTGTCAGTGGCTGCTCCAGAGTCGCACTCAGCGCTCTTGCTGACACAGAAAGAGATGGCAATAATCCAAGCAAAGTCACTGCAGGAGGCACCACAAGGAGTTGGCAGCCACTCATTCCCACGGAATGGCTCCTGTGACAGCAGGCGTCATGCTGGCCCCTCTGCCCCCTAGAAACACCTCCATTCTCAAGCATTTGAAAATCACATAATAAACATTAATGAGTACTGTCAACCAGCTTCCTTCCTCCTCGAGATCAGCTTGCACAGTATTGAAAATATTTTGAGGTAATTTCATCATAACAACACATTTAATTACTTCAGACATTTCGGAGTGTGGGTTTCAGCACAATTAATTGCTCTACATTATTCCACTTATTCGTGACAGTGACAAAATTTTTGGCGAGAAAAGGTTCTTAATCACAGCTTACTCAGTAGGCAAGTGCAAAGAAAGAGCAGCTGTCATCAGAGAAAAAAGCAGCACAAATCCTGCCTGTCTGGGATTGCAGATGAAGGAAGCCACACCATGAAATAGGAAACCAGACCATGAAGTTGCCCTCTCCACCTGCACGTGCTGCTTCTTCCCCCGTGCTCCACCTGCAGAGGCTGGGAGGAGGAAAACACCCATCCAAAGGGAGTTTTCCTGCATTCAGCTCCTTCCCTGTGTGTTCTCTGATGGTTAAACCCGTGCTGGCCCCAGGAGCTAAAGATGGGTGTGTTGTTAGAGCAGATAAGGGATGAAAGCATTCTTTAGCAATCCTGAAGTTAAAAGCAGGTTATGAGTACCAGGGTAAGCCCGGCCCGGTGCATTAAATAGATGGTGTCCATTTCTTTGCAGAACTCTTGACCCTGGGAACTGCTCCTCAGCTCCCTCTGAGCTGCCTCCATGGTCCCTTCTTGTCTTCTCTCCTGGCCCTCACTGGGCACAGGCTCTGTCTCTCACACAGCAGTAGTTGAGCCTGAGATGCTACCCTCCACCCACAGTGTGCACCTTTCCCACAACTCCGGGTTTCCCCATCCTGCAAACTAACAATTCATCTTTCCAGGAACCTTATTAGCTGGGACATAGAAGCACAAACTATTTTAATGAAGGATTGATGATTAGGATTTCTTGACTCTTGATATGTCAAGTAATGAATTGGATCCAAGCACATAGCCATGCGCCAGTTTTGATTTTAGTTTATTTAGTGCCTGTCAGGACTCAGGTTTTCCTACAGAGTTTCATGTTCTTGCCAACTGAACTCACTCCTTATATATTTTACTGGAATATTCATCTCCATCAGTTCATATCAGTATTCTTTGACTGCTTCTATTACCAGTGAGTGTCCATCTCCTGGTCAAGACTCCGCATTTGCTCTTTGATTATGGATTTTCCTGTTTCTTATGGATAGAAAGCTAAAATGATCACCTTGGCCCAAACAAAACTGACCAAGGAATGTGAAATTAAATCCCTGTGACTGTCTCTTGTCCCTGAAAATCATGCAGGGATGGACAAGAAAGGATGGCGATGGAATTTGGGTCAAGATAATACAACAGGTATTTCTATCCCCTCCTAGAAAAGGCACTGTCCCCCAAAACCTCATATCCTTTATGGCAGCACAGATGTGCAGGCAAAGCTGGCATGGTCCACCAGCCAAGGATGTCTGGATGGGTAATGGAGTACCAGTGGGTCCTTCTAGGCAGGTTGAGTGGAGAAAGTTCCAGGAGAACTGCTCTACTGATAAGCCCTTGGATTGTGGCACTTTTTTACAGCTATTCCAATGCTTTCCACCCTTTATTAGCATTTTAATAAATGGAAATAATGCAAACACAGAAAAATCAGAGGTGATAGCCAAAGTTTTTTTATCTGTGCTCTTTTGTGGAAGCAGCCCTTAATCCTGAAGATATCCATGTGCTATCCATAGTGTATGTACCTCCTGAGGCTGCAACCCTGAGATGGCAACAGCCAGTGTTTTGCATGAGGTGCCTATCACTTACCACTTCCAGCTGAGGCTGAAGTATCCCAGCAGGAGCTTTCCTGTGGCAGAGCAGCAGCCCATGCCAGCCTCCATTCAGTGCTGCTGGATGTAATTTAAGAGAGATTGAACAGGATATATTGTAAACATCCAACAAAAGTCATGTTCAAGCTTCCCTCAATGGCCCAGATACAAAAGGCTGCCACCACTGCTAGCCCGGAGATAAAGTTTCAGGCATGAGGCAGAGTTAAATCAGTAGATCTGAGGAGGGACCTCTCTCTCACTCCAGAGATGGAGGCTTGTGAGCTTGGGTGGATGCCTGAAAGTTAAATATCTGTAAATTCAGGGCAAAAGACAAAAAGTATTTAGGGCCCTAACACAGTAATAGTTGGAAAATTCTGGATCTGCTGATGATTCATAATGAAACATAAAGGTTTTATCTTTCCAGTTGGGTATAGTAAAACACTGAACACCCGTTATGAAATTCAGCAGCAGGCTGAAAGCATAAGCTTTTCACTGAGGTGAAAAAAACAGAAATTTTCCATGTGCCATTTGCAGATCTGAATGGCAAATTCTGTTGCATCATTCAAATGCTCAGGAACACTTTTTATGTTTTTGGACAACTTAATTTATTCACCTATTCATATTCAGTGATGTCAAAGTAATGGGAACTGAAATAAGCAAGATCCTGAACAGTGAGAGGATAGATTTTTGTCACTCTAGCTGTATGGAAGGAGAGGGCAGGTCATATCTTAGAGGGTTATTGGCATCATTTAGACAGGCTGTTTGTGAGGATGGTTGGAGGATGCTGTGGAAAGACAAGTGGCAGCTTTGGGACCAGTCTGACAGGTGGGATGGTCAGACAGAACGTGCTGGTGGCAAGAAGGTGCACAAGGGACTGAAAGGTGGAATGAAGCCAAAACAAGGAGGCAAAACTCTGAGTGTGAACAAAGAAAACTGCTGTCCAGATGAGAGAATAGATGCCAGCCCATACTGATATGCTGAGGAAATAGACAAAGAGCTGAATCCTGCCAAGCCCAGAACCAGCCCCTCTCAGATGCTGTGTCTTTCAAGGGCACCAACAGCATAGGTCCTGATCTGTCAGTGCCTCCCACCTTGTCTTGGCCCTTGCATTCATGCAAAACGAGAGGAAGGGAGACTGGTAGAATTTTATGCTTATTTTCTACTTATTTTTAGGTATTTTATACTCATTTTCCACAGGTGTGTACACCATTACAGCAGCATATTCATATTGCTCAAACACCTGTGCTTAATTATTTTTGCAGGCTCACAACTGGATGGTTGGAAAAATAGATTCAATCAACAGGAATGACTGTGCTGTTCTGGATGAGTCTTTTAAGGCAGCTGCTTCCATGGTGTTTAAGCATTAAATACAGTGAGTGACATTCCTGAAGCTCCTTGCAAGGCAGCTGGGCAGTCACTGCAGCTAGGAGTTGAAAACATAAGGTCTTTTATTCAGATGATGGTCAGAAGTCTATAAGGCAGATGAAAGACAAAGACTAGCAGTTCCATGATGTCCTTATGCATGACCCAGCACTGCAGAGTTTTAGTCAACACATATTTCACTGAACTCTAGAATTCTTTGTGAGCAACTTTTTATATTTGCATGTATCTCCCGATCCTTGAAGCAACCTGTATAAAATACTTCTGCTATCATTCCTTCTTTCTGTTGATGATTTTATTCTATGTGAGAAGCATTTTTTAACAAAATGTTAAGCAATGCTATTGCTACTATTGCAAATTGATAGACGTGCTCTAATGCAAACAGCCTGTGAGACAAGCCTTGTGCTTTTAACAACATTTTGAAGGCGTCAGAGTGGTTGTTAAGTAGTCCATTAGGGATGTTCTAGTTGTTAAAATGTATTGATTTAAATTATGTATGTTAATGTACCTATCAACATTACAAATGTAGTTTGCAGCAAACTACATATAATATATGAATGATAAGCCATAAATAATAACTTCTGCTGTAAATTAAATTACTTGATTAAGCTGCAAAGGTGCACTCTAATTTGGAAGAGAAAATTACTTTGAAGTGATTTCAGCAGCTGATAATTCTTTTAGAGTAGCAGAGTTTTATGAGCCATAGGCTTCTTCAAGTCAGGCATCAAACTTTCTGATGGATTTTGCCTACTAACATGGGTGGTTGGGTTTTGTTATGCCCTGAATGCAATGGATGTGACAGACTGACAAAATTATGAGTGACAACTATTTAAACCAAAATATGAAAGTTCTTTAAATCAAATACATTAATTCTTTTCTGGTAGAATGTGAATAACCTTGGGTTGGGTGTCAGCAAGAGCAAAGTTCTTAGTAGGGACTTCATTTCAAAAAACAGCAGAGACAGCCTCCAAAGGACTTAAAGGTGCTTTGGAATTTTTTAATAGGCACAAATAAATAATGGGATCGTAAAATCCCCAAAACCTTCAGCAAAATTTAATATGAGGCTCTGAAATACAAACTGAGTAGAAATGCAGTGCTTAATATCTTTGCACAACATGTCTTACATGGCTGGTATAGTAGATTAGATTCTGTACGAGTTTTAATACGTACAATAAGTAAAAATAACTTACCAAACATGGA
The DNA here is from genome assembly GCA_013400655.1 of Mystacornis crossleyi. Lineage (NCBI taxonomy): Eukaryota > Metazoa > Chordata > Aves > Passeriformes > Timaliidae > Mystacornis > Mystacornis crossleyi. The sequence continues at coordinate 145,656 of VYZQ01000082.1, forward strand.
CTTCTGTACCCAAAAGCTGCTTTGATAGTTTGCATGTACCTAAGTCGAAAGGGATGAAGCTGTGGGAAGCTTGTGTCCCAGGAGCAGTGAGCCTTTCCTGTATATCCTGAGTGAAGTACTGCACCTGCCCTAGAATCACAGAGTAACACCTGGGACTGTTAAGGCACACGTAGCTGCTCCAGGCTTACTTGGAGCTCAGGACCTTGGTAGCCCTGCTGTATATCCATTAGCAGACTCCTTCCCAAACCTTCTTGGCCTCAGGACACCCTAGACACTTGCTGGGGCATGTAGATGCCTTGGGGATTGTTACACAGTGTGATAGCAGGGTTTGTAATTTGTGGACTTCTCCTTTAGGGTCACCATTAGCACACCCAAGGCAAGAGCACACCAGCAATGGTTCATGTGGGCAGGATGAGCAATTAGATTTCTCACTACAAAGTGACAACAAAAAGACACTGATACATGAAATATAAAACCAATTCAACTTTAAGACTGTAGGGTATATCTAGTTGTCTGGGTGCATTTTTTTTTTTTAATAATATTTCTTAATGTCCCAGCTATTGTAACTGGGGCTTGGGGTTCACCTCTTTCTTCTGAGTTCTTCCACTAGTGACGCCGGGGTGGCCCTTGCCCTGGCTCACCGCGTCCCACTGCAGGTCCTGGTGGCCTGTAGCAGCTGAGGGACAAAGCAGTGTCCTCACAGAGGTGGCAGAAGAGCCCCCGAGATCGATCCGCGTCCGCAGGAGTAAAGAAGGAAGGAGGGGTCGCTCGTGTGGGTTTCAGAGCTTCTAATCTCAAAAGGGACCACAGGGGAGTGACAGGGATTTCACGGTTACACAGAATTTTATACAGGGGGAGGGCTAGCTCAGGAACCAATGGGCAAGGAGTTAGAGGGGTGGATTCGTTGAGGAATGACAGGGTGACAACCAACTGGGTGAGAACAGAGGAGGGATTAAGGGACACAGTCCAATGACACACCGAGTACAGGGGAACTTTCCNGACCTGGAAGGACTCCAGAACCCTCATCAGGGACTCACAGGGACTGAGAACAAGATAGTCCTCCAGTTTACCCCGGCAGTATTTGCATGAAGACACCGGTTTTTAGAAAAAGCCATGAAGATATGGGCTCATTATATAAAATAAAATAAAATAAAATAANACCAGAGAAACTGGGGTACAGAGTGACAACTTACAATCAATAAAGAGCTTACACAGAAAGGAGTAAGCTTACAAAGGGAGTAACTTGAACCAACCTGAAAAACCTTCTATGAATCATTCCCCAGCTTGCTCCCAAGCTGGGGTACTACAACACACTAGATCTCAATTTATACATTTGTTGCTCTGAATGCTAATTTCTAGGTACTTCGAGTGCAGGTTGGTTTTTTTTCCCCTTTACTCTCTAAATGCAAATGCCGGGAGATAGCGTGATCATGCATCACAGGATGATGAAGGATTCAAAGTGTTTCAAGTAAATGGGACTTGTTTGTTTGATCTCTCAACCTGATATTAAAAATCATTCAACAGCAAGATTTGGTTTTTTAATTATATACTGATTTCTCCTCTGCTGGGTCTGGTTGGGCAAAGGTGTTTTAAGTTCTAGATACAGAGAAATATATATATATATATGTTTCTATTATTCAATTAGCATTTATATTTAAAACTTCCATTGATTGAATTTCCCATATTCCTTTCTCATGTCAGTATTTTACAAGTGTATTTGAATGTGTGTTTTAAAGACAAGATAACTATCCATGGTGTTTGGTTCTTTCTTAGGAGTTGAATGATGTCATGTTCTCCATGAGTATTTGATTTCAAGATCAGTACTGACAAATACTGATCCATAAACTGTGGGGTTTTCCCTACAATTTCCTACAAATTGGTTAAGGGTCAGTTTAACCCAAGAGCTGCCAGCTGCTAATGTGTTACACCCTGACTCATTCTGACAGTCCAAGTTCCACCTGAAAGGATTCAAAAGGGTAAAATTATCCTGTGATTTACAGTTCACAAGCCCAAAGCTTCCCCTGGATCACAGGGCAGCTGTTCTTTGCCAGGTTCTTTGTGTAAGGAGTGTAACCCTTCCACTCACTTCAGCAGTCGCTCGCCCTGCCCCAGGGCAGTGTTCCTTCCTTTCCTCTGGAAATCCGCAGTCTCTCAATGAAAGGCACCTTTCTCATTTCTCTGGGGAGATCAAACTGGTTGATCTACCACATCTCTAGCCTAATTGTATGCCAAAATATGTATTTTGATTTTAAAAGGTGATGACTTCAGGAATGCCGTCGTATTCCATCCTGACCTTTACCAGAGTCTAATAGGCCCCAGCTACCCTGTGCACACGCTGAGGCTCCCAGGCTCTGCTCGAGGCTCATTTCAACACACACCTGCTTTCCTTATGGAAACAAGTGTCTTTGCAGCAGGGCCTGATGCAATTTACTGGTATTCTCAGGCATGACTTTCACAGAAAACACCTTCATAGTTGAAAGGGAGACATTTGAGCCTAAATCATGCTCTAAATGCAACTCACCTCAATATAAAGGTGAACATTTGGAGAAGTTTTTCTATGAGGAGTGATAAATAGACAAGATACTATGGGAAATACTGATATTTCTACTTATTTCCTGGTTAAAGTTTTCCTTTTCAGATAATACAAGATGTAGGACGTAGCCAGTGAACTGATCGGGCAGCAGGCTTGAAACAGAAGTGTTTATTTACAGAGTCTAACTATTTGGTGGAATATATTGCCACAAAATATTTTGGGGGCAAAATAAAAATAGTTTTTAAAAAGCTATTGGATGAATCACTGGGAAAAAAATCCCTCCCTTTCTCTTAAGCACTGTGATCTGCTACCATCCGAGTCAGAAAATTCCTCTGCCACCAAGGAATTGCCTTCCAGTTTGCCAGAAGCTTGGAAGACATACCATACTTGGAAGAAAAGTGTCACTGCATGTTCTCTTGCTTCCCCGGTTACTTTTCCTTCGGCATTTGCTGTTGGCCCATGTGGGTGGGGTAAGATCAACCTGTTGGCTGAACCTGGCTAATTTCATGTATGGATAGATTTTTGGAAAGACCTTAAAATTCAGAGATCAGTAATCACACTAACGAAATGAAGGGTTTTGGTTTTAAAGGCATGGGTACAAAGATATGAAGAAATGCAGTATATTGTGAGATCCTTATCTTTGTAAAATATGAAAAGAATGCAAATCAGAGCTTAAACAAATGCAAACTACACTGAATGTTTTTGAAGATTGTGGATAGGCAGTTTTCAACTGGACCCGATGCAACACCCACATAAATAGCAATGTATTTGCTTAATGAATCAGCCTTACAGAACTGCCAAAATGCTAAGTATTGGGCAAGTAAACCAAAAGCCTCCAGGAATTTAGGGAATCTGCAGTAATGTAGTGGCTAACCCATGTCCTGTGCTCCACAGCACCAGTGAAGGAATTTCCTTTTACTCAATGTGAATTTCATCATTTGGGGTGAATTAATCTTTAAATGAGGCCCTTTGGCACTGTCTCATTATGTGAAAAATAGCTGGCTATCTAAAATAACCTATGTAATCATTAATTTCCTAAGTGAAGGTTAGAAGGGCAGTTTCACATCCATTTTTTCCTTTATCCTATTTTTCTGGTATTAATCAGTCTGTCCTTTGGCTCAACTGCATGGGCATTAAGAGTATCCTATTAGCATTGCAAATAAATGGAGCAATCAAAAAAAAAAGTCTTTTCCACCTACCTCATATAAGCTCTGTAAGACAAAGACTTTTCTTGGTCCCTTATTTCAACAGTGCAATAGAACTTGACTCCCAAATGATTGACAAAAATTATTCTAGATGAGGAAAGTTTATCAAAATTTTCTCTAAATTCTTTGCCCTTAAGATATGGCATTGGAAATCTAGAGTTCTGAGTGCAGTCATGGTAATTCACAACTTTATGTAACTCACTGTAAGGGTTCACCATTTGACTCTGCTATTTAAAAATTACAGCAAAGTCTGATTGTGGACTTCCAGATTATTCTCTAAGCCTCTGGAAGAATTTCTCTATCTCCCTAAACAATACTTTCTTACCAAGTCTCTCATCTTCTCTCTCCCAAGAAGTACCAAGTGGATTAAAAATGTGGCTTTTAAAATACGTGCCTAATGAATTGCTGTGTTATGCCTTTTTTTTCCTATAACAGAGAGAAAACATTGCAGT
>VYZQ01000087.1:11216-29406 GCA_013400655.1 Mystacornis crossleyi
TGAGAGCTCCTTCAGACCAGGGCGTCTCCTGTGCCGTTCTCCCCTCTTTTGTTTCAAGTGCCCTAGGAGCAGAATTAGGGTCGTCTGCTGCTAGTTTCTGTGATAGACTGTCCAAATTCTTGTGTTTCTGCGAGTTTGCTGCTTTTCCTTACGGTAATGAATAAAAGTATACTTTTTCCTTCTTTTTTCCTTCTTTTTTCCTTCTTTTTTCCTTCTTTTTTCCTTCTTTTTTCCTTCTTTTTTCCTTCTTTTTTCCTTCTTTTTTCCTTCTTTTTTCCTTCTTTTTTCCTTCTTTTTTCCTTCTTTTTTCCTTCACTAAGTCCTTATTTTCTGAATCTAGAAGAGATGCTACATATACAGTGTCATAAGAGAGAGTTGTTTTTCTCAGGTCTTTTTAGTTCTACTGGACATAAACTAAACCGGACAACTGTAAAGCTTATTTGGAGGTTGGCATGTCTTCTGGGGAAAAAAAGGGGTGTAATGAAAAATGTAAATGCTAGAGTCAATCAGAATCTAAATGAAATTTTCAAAGAATTCTTATGAAAGTTAGGTAGCGTCAACAGTGCATGTTTGTGAAAGACTGAGACGTGCAACTCGAAGTTGAACCAGTGAAGAGGAAAAGAGAACAAAGGCCTCTTGTCTCCTGATGTTTAATCACTTTTGCTTTTGATGAGGAAAAAACCCAAGAGGTGACTAAATATGCCTGTTTTTCAGAGCTGTACAAACAGCTATCTGCTTCCGTGTTTGGCTTCTTAATGAGATGATACGCCATGTGATGTTACTAGGATGTAGCTCAAGTTCTTCTGTGTGTCCTTTGGCAACCTGAGAGTATACAGGAAATTTTCTTGTTCAGAAACACATTTTGTGGTATTTCAGCTCATTGGTTTTGCTGCCAAGTTATTTGTTTTTACTGGGACAGCTAACTGGCACGAATAGGAAAGAATAAAACTCACCTGACGACTCTGGTAGTGACTGTATAAGTTAGTAGGAATGCAACTTTTTTTTTTTTTCTCTCAAAATCCATAGATCTGGTTTTAAATCACCTTTCCTGTGATTACCTCTTTACCTACAAGTGATTGGGAATTCCATCTGAGCAGCAGGTGCTGAAACAGGGAAGTGTCAATAAAATACAGAATTGTTTTATCAGTGGCTCCCCTCTCCTTGCAGCCATACTTTTCACTAGCCCATGGCTGATGGTCATTTCAGCCTAATTTGTCGTCTTCTTTAAGCTCTCCAGAATTATTGAAAAAGTTTTACCACATAAGCAGAGGTGTTTACCATCCCACTGATAGTTCTTTTTCCTGGATGCATACGTATTTTTCTCATGATATCAGGTTACTGAAGAAGGGATTTTTTGGACTGATTTTCTTTCCAGCGTCGGGGGACAGGGGTTGCATTGAAAGCGATAGTTTGAAAACTTAGCTGCTGGGAGCAGGCAGCTATGTCGATGCTGGTGGCAAGCTGTACCAGGCTATTACAGGGAGGAGCTGAAGAGGTCAACATGTGATAAGCAAGACCCAGGATTTCACTGGTGGGGTAAGCCTCTGAGAACAGAGCAGAAGACTCAGAAAAGTTAATGGACTTAAGACATCTCCCCAACAACTCCCTTTTCTGGACCTGGAGCTCACCTTAAGGGGGGACAGCAGGAATATTAGAAGGTAGCTGAGACATTTTATGAACTAAAGGGGTCTGGTGGCACTGTGACTAACCAGTGGAGATAATTGAGGCCATGACTGAAGCCATCTAGTTGCATCTTAGTGGAAAGAATTGCCCACTTAGAGCTCATTCTGGAGTTGCATTTGTAGCTTTGCAGGCTGCTTCTTGAACATATTCCCTCGTCTGTTACAAATGTGTATCTTGTCTATGCATAGGCAGCTTCTGGAAGGTACTGTATTTAAAATGTATCCCTTGGCTTCACTAGTACTGGTATGTTCTGGCTACACCTGTCATGTTCCTAGAGGTTGATAACAGTGTAATTGGTAAGATTCATACTCTGTGCAATAAATTGAAGTACTTTTTTTTAGAAGAAAATTAAAGACTTGGCTCAGATTCTGGACGTGTTTATAACTGGGAATTACACCAGTCAGTAGAACTTGTCATTTATGGAAAGCTTGTATACGTAAATGTCTGTGGGGCAAGTGCCTTTGCGTGTCAACTACAATAAGCTGTTTGTGAATGTCTTAGCCTGTACTGAAGTTGTTTTCTCTGCTTGTTGGCAGATGTTGATGAATTAACAACTATAAAACGAGAACTGAATTACAGAATTTCCGTTCAATCAGCAAAGCTGCTCCGTCTTCTGAAGCAGAAAGACAGGCTTGTACAAAAGGTCCAGAAGAACTGCGACATTGTCACAGCTTGTTTACAAGCGGTTTCCCAGAAACGCTGTAAGTACTTTCTGTGTACTAGTGTAAGTAGTTTATTTCGTTAATGTGGGCAGTATTTTAAGCCCTCACACTTAATTTAAAGTCAAGAGGCCGGGCCATGCTATTCCTTAGATATGACTGGCTCCTAATGATGTCAGTGGTACCTGGAAACAGGCAAAGTTCAACTAGCTCAGCTGGGTAAGAGGCTGTAGCCTCAGCTGTTAATTCTTTGTAACTCCTTTCTATCAAGTTGATCCAAGGTGAAGTGTATTAGTGAAAACAAACCTACTTCCCTCAAAGCCCTTTATCAGCATCAGTGTTTTGGGGGTTTCTGAGTGAGTGCGTGGGAAAGAGAAGAAATGTTGTTCTTTCACTGTTTAGCCCTTTTTTCCTGCACAGTGAAACCTTTTAATTTGACTTGGCAAAGTTTTCACCTTAAGATAGACTAAAGTGCTTTTTGGTAGTTCTGCTTAAGTAAAACTGCATGTAATGTGATATGTAAGAATAAATAGAAATTACGCCTTTAGAAAGGACATGTGAAAATAACCTAATGTTCCATCTTATTTTTTCATTAACATGCAGCGTGACAGGTACAGAAATCTTCAGGTACAGTAATAAAGCATGGTCTTTTCATAAAAATGTCTGTAGGAGCTTTGAGGTGCATGTAAAGACTTTACGAAAAGAATTTTACTGCAGTGGCATGTGCTAATGTTGTCTAGTTAAGAGCTTGCCTATTAATGTGAAATTTAGTTTTTAAGCATTTAAAAGCATTCCTCTGTTGTACTTAAACCTGGCATGAAAGTTTTTGGCTGTCATGTACTCTGTAGGCATATTTCTTCTCAAAATCTCTTTTCCTAATGTCAGCTTGAGAACCAAGGCCTCCATGCCACTAGTATGCAAGCATATACTGTAGTCTCCTTTTAAATGAACTACTTGAATTTTTTTCATGTTTTGAGGATTTGACTTCTAATTCTGAACACTTTTTCCCCACACAGTGGAATCTCTATGTAGAGGTAGAACCGTAGTTTTCAATTAACCTTAAGTTCACATTCAGGCGCATGAATGCTACCTTTAAGCAATCTATACAAACGAATTGCAAACAAATACTGTTTCATGAAAAGATGGAAATTCTGTCTGACCCTTTCTGAATACTGCTTGATAAATTAACTCCTTGTGGTAATTTCAGTTCGTTCAGAAATTACAGGGCTGATAAATTTGATCTCTTATTTTCTGATGGAATGTCTATCATGCTTTAACCTGTTTCTACAGAGAGAAAAAACCAGGTACTGTTTAAAAAACTGTAACTGTAAACTGTATGCTCAAAACTGTTCAGTGTCTGAAAGTTCAGGATCTGTGAGTTTTGCAGCTCACACAGGGAGCCATCCACTCCTCAGTGTTAGACCTGTGCTGACTCTTGGTCTCTGCTGCATGCACAGAAGAGGCCTGGCCCCTTGGCAGCTTTGGGAGCCCAAATCTGACTTGCTTGTGCTTCAGGCCCACCGATAGCCAGCGCAGTGCCTGCAGCATTTGGACCCCTGAGCGGGTAGAGTAAATGTAGAGGAACAGTTGCCAGGGACAACTTCATAACTTACTGTGTTTCTCATTGTGCTGCTGACCCTTGTCCCTAGTAGGTGATGCATGTTTTGCATACAAATAGGTATTAACATAGAAAATAAAATTCACTGCAGAGTGAAATGTGTTTTGGTTGGACACATGAATGGTCATGGCTCTGTTAAAGGAACGATAAATTGTTCTGTAGGATGTATGATAAAATCAGTACACTGTGCTGTACATTTAGTTTATAGGATATATGAGTGAACAGTTTCATTTTAATAATACTTTTTAAACCCAAATTTAAATAAAATACTCCAATGAATAAAATTAGTAAGAGAGAAATCACAGTGATGACTTGATGGCAAACATGGCACATGTTTGTCTACTCTTGTGATTTTGACTTATTTGGGGTAAGAAGACATGTTTGTTCTGGAGCACTATGAACTATTTCAAGTCCATATTAGAAACTAAGCAGAGAGCACTTAATTATATCATTTGAGAAAAGCAGAATTTAGTAAAAAAAAAAATCAAGGTTTTGCAGTATTCATGTGAAGAGTATGTGAAAGACATCTCTTTCTTTTATCTCCCTGTATTTTATATAGTGACAGCTTGCTTTCATTACTAAATATATTTTGACTGATCAAATTGCAAACCAGAAGTTTCTTGAATCACAAATTGTGATTGATTTTAATTAAAACAAACTCAAAAGACAACCAACAAACAACCAACCAAAACCATATATTATCTATAAGTTATTTGGAGGTAAAAGCATCAATTTTAAGTCAGTCTGGCTGGAAGCAAGCAGGAATGCTTAAATCTGATTCAATATAAAATTAGCTGAAGTTAGAGAAATAGAAAGTTCATTAATATTCTCTTGTATTTTTAATGAAGAAATAGTTTTAGTAGAAAATTTCCCAAATGTATAGGTAATTTCTCTGTCATGGCTGTGTTGCTGTGGAGGTGCTATGGTGCTATAACAACTTTAAATGGGTCTCATGCTGTGTTCAGAAAGATTCTTAGTATTCTCTCTTGTAATACTTGTTTAGAAACTATGATTAAAGTATTAATCTTCTGTTATTTGAGCCTTTTTTCTTTATAGAATTCTCTAAGATAACAATAAACATTTGCCTTCTAGTTTTTCTTTTCCTTTTTCTCCTTTGATTTAATGCAGAACCAGTAGAGGGAGACAGAATATTTTATTTTGTGCAGAACTAGAAGTGTATCTCTGGTTTTGATAAGGATACAAAAGCCATCAACCTTCCTTAAACATGAAGGGAAATGCTTTACAAATGCGGTCAGGCAAGAATTGGATGAAAAGATTTAGCATTAGATTGTCAAATAAATGTTATTCACAAAGGAAATACTGGGTTCCTTATGTGCAGTAGATGAAAAACAGTGACAAATGGCTTTTTAATTATAACCAAGATCATTAATTCCCACATGGTTGTCAAAGTTATTCAGAAGCTCCTGACTAAGTGAGCTGAATGTTTTGGAACCCATCTACAGAAATTCAGAGGGTTATGCCTGTATTTATTAGTGGTATCTGCTATCTCTTTGAGTGCTATCTCTTTAAGTGGCTAGAAAGGCAGCATGAACTGGCATCATCTGAGCACAGGTTTGTCCCCCACATGTCCCCAGAGCATGGACAGTTTCCTGGTAGAAGGCTGGGCTATGAAGTCTCCTTAATTTCTGAGAACGAGTTACTGTCTCTATAGCATCAACTTTTCTCAGAGGGAACTTAGAGGAAACTGGGAAAGCATTGCCTGATGTTATTTGTCCAGACTGATTAGGAAAGAACTGAGCAAGATTACATTACCATGTGTACCTCGAAAAGTGCAACTTAGACATGCAAAAGTATTCGCACATCTAGATTAAATTTCTGTTTTCTGTCTCCTCATTCCCTTCTTCCCTCCCTTTAGCTTCAGTCCTACTGCATCTCTGTGTCCTGTCCCATTTTTTTTTTCCCTGCCAAATGCTTTATTAGCTTTTCTTACATGACCCAGCCTTTAAATATTGGACTTCTCTGCTCTGTTCCATTTCCCCCATCCCTGCATCTTGTCTATCTTGCAGTGTCTACCCAGATTACTCCCCATCCTTGAGTTTGCTTCACATTATTCCTTGGTCTCCTTCATATGTTCTTCCTTGTCTTTTCCTGCATGTACTAATTATCTACTAGCCCATTTTCTCCATCCCTCCTCTTCCCTCAACATGGTCACAAAACCAAGCCAGAAATTCACAATTTTTAGTTCGTAGGATAAAAGTTTGGTTAAAGGTGGCAGAACAACTTTAACACAGTATAGTGTGGACACAGCTAATATTGATTTGATTGAAATTGAACTTGATAAGGTTCTTGGAGGAGAGGAAAATTTTTCACAATGAAAACAATCAGCCACTGACATAATCTCCCCAGGAAAGTGGTGGATTCTTTAATGTTGGATGCTTTTAAGATTTGGCTGGACAGGATGCTGGGCCATCTTGCCTAGACCATGCTTTTATTGAGAAAAGTTGATGATCCTTGAGGTCACTTCCAACCTGGTATTCTGTGATTTGGTGATTGATTTCACTCTGGATCAGATGTCTTGCAACATGGGGCAAGTACTTATGTACATATGTAATAATTCATGCATATCAAATTTTGCCTGTGACTTATCTGTCTCTTCCCACCCACTTCCCAGTAGTTTGATGTACTGTTGCAGTTGTATAAATGTGCTTTAACTTGGAACACCCCAATTGCTCTGGTCTAATTTTTTTATTTCTTTATGAAGACTTGAGTTACTCAGTGAATATTGGTGCTATGGCAGTTTAGTGGAGGTGGGCTGAGCACTGGTTAGCAAGGATTTTCTGATCTGTTCTGTGTCCTGTGCTGTTTTGCCAAGAGTGAGGTAATGCAGCAGTTAGAAAAAGAGAGTACCTGTATTTAGTGATGCTGGAGCTTGGCTCAGGGGGGATGGTAGCTGTGTGCTTGGTCTGTCAGCTGCACTGGGCCACTGGGCAGCAGTGCTTTTGATCTGGGTGGTGAAGTTCACCTGCTGGTCCCTTGGGATGGGCACACACAAGGGAAAATGGCTCTACATTTATGTGTGATCTTAACTAACTTGTTAATTGTTATCCAGCATTATTAATAAATTGTGTGATTTTTGAAAATATTACTGAAGAGCCCTTCAAAGGAGCCACCTATAGTGGTGAATATAAAATTAAATGCTATTTGACTAATGTATTTCATTCAGCTTCGGCCAGCAAAGACTCTGGAAAATCTGAAAGCTTATTCAATTGCGACTGGAGCCTGGACTGAGAAGGATTACTTTTCTTTTAACACTAGGCTTGGAGGAGAAGGACTGCAAACAGTGACCTTTATTGCTGTGCATCAGGTCGTGAAGAAATGTTTCAAAAAGAAGGTGTGTGTCATGTTTAGTATTTGCTAATGTAAATTAGATTGTGTATTCTGGGCATCTGTTAGACTAGGAGAGAGTTTGAGTGTTGTCAAACATAATACCAGCTGTGTGGAATGCAGACTGACAACTAATCATTAATGGAATAATCCCAAGGGGTTTTTAGGTAGTGAATTCCATGGTTACTTTCTTTTGATGAGAATATCATCTTGGAACTGGTCTTTGAGCAGCACAGCCAGGATGCTGGGATTTGGGGAAATAGTTAACAGAGGAGGAAGTCAGTAAAGTTCTGGTATAGCACTGTGTACCATCCCTCTCATATTCTGGAGGGATATGGATATTCTTCTAGATATTCTGGAGGGACTGGATATTCTTCTAGAGCACTATCAACGTAGTACTCAGGTTTAAAGTGTAGTTGTGCTGCTGATGAAACGTGAACGCAGAGCATGATCTTGCAAGTAATGAATTTTGACATCTTTGATCACTTGATGAGCAATTGCATTGGTAAGCCCCAGGGGGAGAGACCATCCCACTGCACTGTCTCCAGCCAGCTCTTCAGGATGAGCTGTGCTAGCCCCAGAATGCTGACTGGTGTGTGAGTCAATAGAAGCCCTTGGCTGGCTGATGAGAAATACTTCATCTGACTGCCATCTTCTCTTGCCAATAGTCTCCACCGTAAAAACAAAGCTGTAATATAAATTCTAAATTGGCAAACTGTGCAGTCCGTTTCCTTACAAACCTGGGAAATTGTGTGATTGTGCAGATTTGGTACCTCTCAGAGGCCACTTTCAGGGTAATTTCAGTTTCTTAATTCCCAAGGTGAAGTAAAGTTCCTATACTTTTCTGGTGTTGAAAAGATAGTTTTTTTCTTTCTTTTTTCATTGAAAGAAGGAGGCTGGATTTGCCTCTAATTTGGTCATATATTGACTGAGAAGTTCTTGTGGTCTGTGTCACTGCAGAATATCAGATTCAAAAGGTGACAAACGCTAAGTGCTTAGAGCATTACAGAACCTGGAGTCCTCACTTTTGAGGGAAATTCTGCTTTAAGGATACAGCAACTAAAATATCTCCTTCCAGCATGAAATAAAACACCCACTCATAAGAGTCAACTGCTTATGAAGCAAAATTCTGAAAGCTTGCTTTTCAAACTAAAATGCTTTGTTCAGATGCCTTTTTAAATTCATGTTATGTAACGAGCCATTTTCGAGTAAGATGATAAAATGTTTAATCCGAAAAAGAGTCAAAATCATGCTTTTAGCATTTGGAAATCTGTTTTCATCAAAGATGACATTTTGCTGTGAAGGACTTTGCTTTCCACAAACTGGTATTTTATGTCAGACCTTTCCATTAAAGTGGTTTCAACCAGCTCTATTACAGAGATCTTCCTGGGAACATTCAGCAAGCCATCTCTGCAGCTCGCTCCCTGGCTGCTCAGCACTGGGGTTGCCAGGCTGGTTAGGGAGCTGAGGAGCCCACATGCATTCCTAAGCCATATGTTTTCCTTCTAAGTCTGTCGGGGTTATATGAATCCTTACTTTTCTCTGTCATATACTTTCCTAACTACTTTGTCCCTAAGTCTCACCACTGAAGTGTCTTATGTCTACCGAAAGTAACTCCCAGCCTCCTCAGAACAAATACCATCTCCTAATTGGCTAAAATTTCAGCAGTTCTTGAAAATGGCTTTTATCATGGGCTCCTTCAGCTATATTCTTCAGAATTTAACTAAGCAAACTCTCTTGGTGGCTGCTTTGACTAGCATCAGGAGCCAGAGGTAAGATTGCCTTTGTTAAAAGCCCGGGGAGTCTGTTTCAAGTGACACTGGGCTGTGCTGAGTATCAGCACAGGGTGTAAGACTACACCTGACTGGCACTTTTTTCTTTTAAGTGTCATTCGACTGCTACCGTTCATAGGGAATTGCCTGCGTTCGGAGCTGGGGTCACTGCTGCTGGTAAATTCCTGGGGACAGTGTGGAGCCTGCTGACTAAGAGACCTATGTCCTTGAGGAAGGTGCTGCCTCTGGCTCACTGCTGCCACTCATTTTCCAGTTCAGTGAGCCGCTGTGTCTGTATGGGTGGGATTTTCCTCAGAAGGGGAGATGCCAGGGGTTCAGGGCTAGGTGGAAGCTGAACAAAATGAGCAGCTGACCTCAGGGCACTTGCCTCTGAGAGAAGAGAGCCTTCAGTTGCCGGTTCACTTCTGCCTGTTGAGCATCATACTTGGCCCCAGACAAGCCTCTCACAGAAAGGGGTGGCTGCTGTGAGACATACCAGCCCTTCACCCACAGGAGTGTGGTGAGACCTGGGAGACCCTGGTCAGCCAGCTGTGCCATCCCACTCCTGTTTAAGCTGTGGGCGCTGTGAAATGGAGAGTCATGCTCCTGCGGTCTTCCGTCTCACCCCACTTTGAATGCTTGCCCTGTAAATGGCAGACATCTGGGCTGAGGGTGTAGTGGGGCTAAGTTGGTCTGTCTGAACTGTGTTGTGTAGGTGTGTTCTGTAGTTGGCCTCAGCCTCTAAAATGAAAGATGCACCTTGCAGTGGTCACCTGAGGTGGTGAGAGAATCAGCCACTGATTATCTAACTACAAATAGTTCTCTTCCTTTCCTCACCCCCTTTCTCCCTCCCTTCCTCCCTAATAAATAGTTCAGCAGTATTTTTTTTAACGATGTAGAAACTTGGTGGGATAGTAACAGCTGAATGTGGTTATAACATAAAAAATTACTTTGCAGAATAAATATTTCATTGTTTATCATGGAACTGAACAGTAAACTCAGTAAATCATTCTGTAAGCAATTATGATGTTGTTCAATCTAGGCCGAGTTTGCAAAAGAAAATGTAGATTGTTCCTTATAAAGATGTACAGATCGCAGAGCGACTATCAAATTCTTGTCCTGCAGCATTTGGTGTAGGACGTTGTAATGATTCTCACAGCTAGCAGCTGTGACGACAAGGAAATTGGTTGGTTAGTGCTACACCCGAGGTTGTGTTTATTTTGGGTATGCATACAACTTGGGGGCTGACTGCTTAGCTGCTTTTCCATATTTTTCTGTGTAATAGTAATCCTGTTGCTGTTGAAAAGTCGTAGCTAACCTCATAGGATTAGCTTTGTAATGCATGTAGAATTTTGACTCCACTGAATTACACTTTTCACAACAGCTGTGCCACAAAGAATTGATGTATTGGAGAGTACTTGTTACATAAAATACTTCCTTAGTATTAGAAACAGGGATTAATGCAACAGATTATTGTGTGTGTGGCTTTTTGGATTACTTAACAAGCAATACTTGTAGTATTTATGTACTAATTTGCCTGAAAAAAGTGGTTCTCAAACCAGTGACCTCTTATTTCTCTGGTACTGCAGTAACTTTGGAAGGTGGGATTTGATTAGCTGAAATTGAGGAGGCATGCTGGAGGAAGGATGCTATGGTTAGGAGACAGCAAAGTCAGAACAGCCTGTTCTCTGTCTACAGTCCCTGTCAGTCAGTCATGACATGAGAGATAACTGGCAGGCACTGCTGTTCCCTCTGCTCGTTTGCAGCTCTTCAGATGGATACCTGATCAACGGTAAAGTTTTGTTAGTTTAATAGCTCAGAAAAGCTGGAAAAGATTTTATTTAGTCACTCAGGGATTATTGTGATAAATGAGGTGAAGTGCCAGTTTCCACATAGGTTCAGGAAGAGTGTGAAACAGCTCATCCTGCTGCAGCCCAGCAGCTGCATGTCTGCTCTGGGGCAGGGCTAGTGTTGGCTGTGGGGGCAGCAGTGGGGCGCAGGGCCCAGCTGAGCAAAGGGCTCCGCCTGCATGTCGGTCTGCAAAAGCGTTCGTGTGCTTTGCTGCGAGGCATTATCAGCATCCAGGCGGTAACCTAGGAGTTCACTGCACTAACTGGTAATTTGCAAGGAAGCTGGCTCCACAACCAGTGGTGCCAAAGGCCACGTGGGAAGCAGTGATGTGTGAGTAATGCACCTGAGTACATTCATATTTCACAAATCTTAGGCACTTCTGAACTGATGGTAGATCTGCTCTGATTCCTGCAGGTAGTGAGAGCCATGGCATCTGTGGCAGATGTTGGACAGTCAAGATGTAAGGGTTTGTTTGTGTGTATAAGCTCACAGCAGGTGTGGCTGTGTGAGCTGCATAAATATAGTATCATGTCATTCCAGTCTTTAATCTTTTTCTGACAAGCTTTTGGATGTGGAAACAGCCTGAGAGAAAAAGTTCTGTTGTTAGATTGTATGCATAATCTTTCACACTTGTCTATCTGCCTTCTCTTTTATTCTGCTGGGGATTACACTTCTGTACAAGAAACGGTGCTGTTCTTTTTCCTACTGAAATGCCGTTTTCTAAAAAAAAAAAAAAAAAAAAAACCGACCCCAAACATTGTGAACTTGTAGGAGGGTTGATGGCACTTCAGTGAAAATACCCAACAGGGTATATGGCCTTTAAGTAACACAGATGCATTTTATCTCCAAGTGGTACACACTGAACATTCTTTGGTCGCATTAGCCTTTGAAGAAAAGATTTCCTGGATACCAGAGGTCAAATGGAGAATAACAGCTGCTTGGGATAATTAGTGCTAGGAATAGACTGATTTATGGAGCATCAGGCAGTGCCAGTAGCTATGTTTCTGCAGCTTTGAGACAGCTTGATGTTTAAAAACAAAATGCTGGAAAAGTGGGCTGTGGAACTTAGTCTGTTTGAATCAATAGTCCTGCTTATAATTCTGCACTGGAGCAGCTCTGAAGGAAGAGTTAAATGAGAATATCAGATTTTTTAAATGTTTTTCTCTTTGAAGCTGTTAATAACCTGAATTTGATTTACTGAGCAGTAAATGAGTGGTCCTCACATACCCTTGAAATTTGCCGAAGAAGTAAAATCTCTGTTCCATCTCCACATTAGATCATTTTACTTATAAGCCTATCATTTTTCTTGGTAAAAATTGGAACCCTCTTGCTGTGTTTTGTCAGCAGTGAAACAGCTTCTAAATTTAGTTTTCTATAAATTATTGGTAGCTTCCTAAAATCACAGAACCTGGTACTCAGCAACATGTTTTCCTTGCCATCTGTACAATACATATGACCAACATACAGACCATGAACAGTTTTTGGTTCTTGGGCTGGATTAGGTATTAGGTACCCTAATGATGTTGGGTTTTTGTCCCCAACGTATTATTGCTAATTTCTTGTCTCATCCAGTGCTGATTGGCAGAAATAGGTATTGGACCTGAGGTGCTGAAGGTTAAATAATTATGCAGTGAAACTAAAGGAAGTCAGAGTGAGGAAGCAATCAATGTACAGAGGTGATATTTTTTTAAAACGTACAGTAATCTGAAGAACTAAATATTACTGATATTTACAGTAATATCTAGAGAGGTCTAGAAGTCAGGTACCTATTGAGCTGGAAAAAGTAGACCTCACTGGACAAATAGGTGGTCTGAGGCTCTTTGATAAACAAACTTAATGAGACAAGATTACGTGAAGGCTGGCAGAAGACGCACATGTTAAAGGAAATGAAGTGCATTGTCTCATGCTACACAGTAGTAAATAATCAGAGTTTTGCTGTTAGCAAAACTCATCCTTGTGTGGTACATGCTCGAAATCAATTTTAATGGCTCTAGGCTTCAGTACTAAATGAGCCTTTGATTAATCCTAAACACATCCAAATCAATAAACCTGCCCTGTAAGGGTAGGTTATGGACTGAAATTTTGTCATTTAACTGTTGAGTCTAAAATCTTGGACTAGTAATGTTGTTGGAACTGATAACTATTTTCTCTTCATCTCACAAACCTCATCAAAAAAACTCTCTGTGTCAAACTTGCTTAAATGACTGACGTGTGTATTTTTTTCAGGAAATGGAGGTGGTGGTTTGAGGTTCTTTTGCTTTGCTAGCTGCTTCTGTTTCCAACACTTGAAGAATATGCTCTGTGAAGCTATGGCCCACATGGGAGATGAAGAGAATTAGGTCGTCTGGAGGACTTGGGGTTGCAATAGCTTCACATGCATGCAAAACTTTTTTTATGGAACTAGTGGCATCTGCAAATGGGAACCAATGCATACATGATCAAAGAACTGCAGTGGTGGTGCAGGCCTTGCTATTGACTGACCAAGCTTTGTGGTTCCAAGAGCTCTATGGTGCTTATATGAGCTTCTCCAGGAGTCAGCAGCATTCCCCTCCCCATCTCCAGAAAGGGTCGTGTTCCTGTTCCTGTGTGACAAGCTCTGTCCATGGAGGCCACGTGTACTGGGAGAGAGGATCCGTGCTGGAAGCTGGGCTCTTATCCTTGGGCAGTGCAGGACAGACTGGCTCTTTGCTACATATCTAATGAAAACCCCTCACGGTCTGAACCTACTCTTTGCTGCACATTCTTAGCATTACTGCAAATAAATATGAATCAATGTATAAAATCTTCTATGTATAAACATGGTCCCATTTCCAGAATATTTCCTGTTCCAAAGCAAAGAGATTTTGTCATTAGTAGGTTTTCTAACTTTGGCAATTAATTTTTATTCTAAAATCTTTCCAAGTGTTCTATTTGCGGATAAATCTTGTCTTGGGGACATAGGATCATTTTGCATTTTTTCATTATGTTGGTCAGATAAAAATCCTGCTGTTTCTGAAATAGCAGTTCAGATCAATGAAGCTGGTGATTCACACTATAAAATTCAATTTGTATGCTAGGTGCTAAGCAAATAATCAGATTCTAATAAAGGAAGAGACGTTCAGTTTTAGATCTGGGACCTGCTATGACCTCCATTTTTCTGCAATATTATCTTAAGCATAACTACAAATCATACCTGTCAGAATTATTTTTTTCATGTATTGCATTAGTTTTTCTGCTGACTTGGTGACTTATTTTTTTAAATTACCATGTAGCATTTAAGCAGGATTCTGGAGTGTGAGTACTGGCCAAGATAGGCATTTCCTTCATATTGCTTAGCAAGGTTAGGGAACATTTCTTAACTTTTATAATCATGCTTTTCAGCAATTTTTTTTATCATGTGGGCCTCTTCAACAATTTTTCTTCTTAATATATTCCTTACCAAAATAATGTTTTGAATTTCTTTGGTAGACACAAATAATTTCTCTGACAAAAAGAAGGTCATTTGCTCTCCAAAACCTCACTTCAATTCATTACTTTGTATTTAATTTAAAAGGTATTCTCTCTATATTTTATCGACCATACAAGCATTGCTATGGCTTTTATTCCAGTTGTTAACTCCAGACTTTATGCTTCTGGTTACTACAGCAGTTAAAATAAATTGTTACCTTAGCAGTGCTTGCGTGATGCATCTTCTGCCGTGCTCATGAGATGCAACTATCTGCTTAAGGTAGCTGCGTAAGATCTGCATTACTGTTATAGCTGGCACATGAAGGCAGTAAGTAAAATAAATTGATTCTCCCCCTCCTTTTATTTTCTTCATCACTGGTCCTCAAGTGGCAATTATAACTTCAGAGTTTATTTATGCATTTGAACCAAATTAGAAAAAATAGAATAAGAAACCTAGATGCTGTTGCTGAATTACAGACACACAGCCCATTTTGCAACATGGAGATATCTATCCACTTATCTATAATTTTTCTCTGATTAAGAGCTTGTTAGAAGCATGGGGAACATAGCATTTGAAAGCTTCTGCAAACTTTTTTTTGTTGGGTGTACTTTTGTCCTTTTGGAAGACAACGTATGTATGAACAAAGAATTAAACATAAAGTGGACTTCAGCATTTGATTAATCACCTGTTTTAGTGTTTGTACATGTGTTTTCATGAATGCTGGGGTGTGTGCTTTCCTTATAGTCATTGTAGATCTAGTCTGTCTTCCTCTTGTTGCTTTTAATATCCAAAACTCTTCACAACCTACTTTTTTCTCTGTTGTCCCATCCTTATAATTTCTTACTTTGTGTTCACGCTTGGCTCATGCCTCCTACCTCCATCCCACACGTGTTTTAAAACAAGTACATTTTCAATTTCCCCCCATGCTGGCATTTTCTTACAGATGTTTAACCATGTTGAACATGTTGATGATTAAAACCTGATCTCTTAGCACTCTTATTGACCTTATGCATTCATGGTGTGTCCCTTGGAGCTCATCTCTGCCATGAAGGCTATAGAAACAATAGCGGCTCTTATATTAAGAATACTGTCCACTATGCTTTTCAATATCATCTGGCTGTTGATCTATACTTCTCTGTCTGTGATTTAATGTGTTTTCTCTATTTTTTTTTTTTTTTTTAAAGCAGGCAGTCTGAGGTCTTGCTGTGCTTGTGCAGTACCTGTAGCAATAGTGCTGGAGCCCAGAATCAGGATTTACAGGCACTGCAGTGAATACAGATAGCTTTAAGAGTATATCAGGCGTACTCAGTTGTGTAAGTTTGTTGTCCCCTATTATTGGCATAATAAGGTGGACTAACTGCTGTCTTGTGATCCAGCAAAATTAGTCTAAGCTCCTTTTTGTTTCCCACATAGTTCTGAGTAAAATCTCTGCCTTATTCTTTCAGTGTAGCTATTGAACCATATGTTAAAAGTTTCCACATCACATATGTTTTGTAATGTCAGTAAGGTTTTTGGTTTTTTTCTGAAATATTTGAGGTGCCTATGATCTGTTCTGCATGATGTTTAAAAAACATGAGTCAGTTTCTACTTTTTGGGAATTCTTTCAATTGTCTCCTTTTAAGCTCTGGGAACAGTCAATTCCCAGTGTTGGGCCTGGAGGGAAATAGGCCACCCTTTGCACCCACCCCTGTGGCACTGGTTGCTGTCACTTGTGTGCTCAAGGTTGCTGAATTATTAGCAAATTTAAATTCTTCTATTCTCAAAGCCAGTTTGACCTAGGAACTCCAGATATGACAGAATACAAACTTATTAGTGGTGTGGTGGTGAGAGTTGGTGACATAGACGAGTTAATAATTTGTGAAGTAATTCGTTTGAATATTAACATATTCAGTGTTAGCTTGATGTGATTATGTTGTAGACAGGTTTAAAAAAAGCTTCTGGCTTACTGCTGAGGAGTTTTCTGACAGGGATAACAGGAGCTTTTTGCTCTACTGGATCGAGCACAGGTCTGGGAGATGGGTTTATGCAGTTCTGCTATTGCTGCCTGTAGCCCTGGTACTATACAGATGTTAAGTTTTTCTGCACTTCCCTCATTCATTTGAACAGTTATGTATCTACAAATGGAAAGAGGTTATGAGTAGGTTCGGGGGGATTACAGGCACATCTGTATGTCTGTTTTAGCAACCTGCAATGCTTTTGAGGGCTTTCATACGCTCACCTACATGATCCGGTTGCATAAGCATCTTGTGCTACTCTATGAACAACCAACAGATTGAGGGACTGCAGTCAGCCTTACCTGCACTGATTCACTGCCTAAGAATGTGGTGCCTCCCTGGATGGGAAACTGGTCATCTCAGCTCCATCCCATTGTGCTGTAAACTGCTAGAAACTGCTTTCACAATTGATTTACAGATGTATTATGTTTTCAGGTGCTTTCACTAATGCTGGAAAACTTTGGCATACTTCTCAGGGTGTATCTGCCAAAAATTTCAAGAAGCAGTATGACTATGAACATTATTCAACTTGAAAATACACTTACTAGATGTAACTGTCCATCACTCCCAAAGAATAAATTACAACATGCGCCTGTGGGCAGAGGATGCTTGCTCTGTTGAGGGGACCTTCTTTTCTCATCAATCCTGTCCTATTGTATGCAAGTGTATAGTACAGAAGGCAGGAGTGGATAATGTGTGTGGGAGGAAAAGGGGAGAATTAGGTAAAAAACCCCAAACCCCACAACTAAAGATCATAACAAAGAACCTTGAGTCTGAAGTTCTTGTGGCTGAATCCTGATTGTGAAGGATCATGCATCTTACGTGAGTTACAGACCCTTAGAGTAATTTCCTGTTAAAAGGTATATACCATACTAAGCAGTACTATTTTAATGGTTGTCTCTAGATTAGTCCTCAATAGATACGGCTAAACAACATGCAGGCAATATTCTTTATCAGATCTCTTAACTATAAACAAGAGAATTCCCCAGCTCCTCTGTCATAAGCTCACCAAGAACAAGTGTGCTGTTCTAGGGCTTCCTTAAAAGAAGGCTTTATTAAAGTGTAATTACCATGCTTGCAGTTTTTGAAGGGGGAAATAAGTAATAAGGTTATGTGTCTGAAGTCTAAAGGAAACGGAAGCATTTGACTAGCTGCACACTTCCTTAGACTAAATCATATAAATTTTATTCTCTGTTCCTGGAAATCATAGATGTTATTTCCTGTCCATTGTGTAGTTTATATTTGCACTGAATACCTTTGTAGACAAGGACTGGCTCTGCCGTTTTTGTCTGTGATGTCTGATTTAGGACATAGCGAGGTCTTGACCTCTTTTGTGACATTTGCGTACAAAGTGATACAAATGATGACTAATGCAATGAAAAGGTTTAAAATATTAATGCTGTGTTGATGAGACTGTAGTGTATGAACACACCGCACCATTTTCCTGAGCCCCGCTTTCAACAAATGCGTAGAATTAACCTTCTCTAGGCACAAATACAATCGCAAAAATTCATTTTTGTATGTTTTTATGAACCGTCCTTCGTTGTTGTGGGGTGACTTTATGCTGTTGTATCCCCTATCACCGGTCGATGCCCAGACATGATTCCTGTGCCTTTCTGTGCCTTTAAATGGAGTTTGAGAGAGAAGAGAGAAAAACTGAGAGAACTTTTCAAAACAGTTTTGTGCTTCAAGGGCACAGAGATTAGCTGCTGCTGCTGGTGCTGCTGCTGCTGCTGCAGAGCAAGGAAGCACCCTTCCTGCTTTTCAGGTTTTTTTCCTGACTCTTTTTCCGGAGAGTTGAATTTGTTTNACTCTTTTTCCAGAGAGTTGAATTTGTTTTC
>VYZQ01000090.1:17210-36842 GCA_013400655.1 Mystacornis crossleyi
GTGTCAGATGACGGAAATCCCAGTTGATAAATTTTTACATTATATACTCACTGTGTATGTGTGTGTATGTAGGTCACTCATATGATACAGGTTAAACAGGCAACATATATTATCCTCAGCTTAGGAACCTATCTTGCTCCATTTGATTTATAAAGAATTTGCATTGCTACTTTTGGTCACAGTGACATTAGACACCTTCACAGGTCTGCAAGGGGAAGTGTGAATTACTCTCCTCATTATGTCTGAGTGACTGGGAGATATTTGCACTGCATTATACATAATGCCAGATGATCAGTGCTACCACTGTCCTCCAGCAAAGACACAGCACGGGAGTAAGAACCAAGGTGTCCAACTTTATTCCTAGCTCAAAGGGCTTGGGAACTGTTAATCTGCTCTCCTCACTCTCCTCCAACAACATCACAAGACTGACCTTTCATATATCAGCCTGTTAATCACAGAATTGTTTAAGCTGGAAAAGACCTTTAAGATCATCAAGTCCAGCCATTAACTCAGCACTGCCTTGTCCACCACTAAACCATGTCCCCAGGAGCCACATCTGCACCTACACACAACTACACATCTTTCAAGTACTTCTAGGGATGGTCCTTAGGGCTGTCTGTTCCAGTGCTTGAAAATCTTTCGGTGAAGATTTTCTTCCTAATATCCAGTGTAAACTGCAGTTCTGCTGATACCCCTTCTTACTTCTCCAAGAATGGAATATTCAAGCATTTCATGATGTCTTTCCTCAATACAGCGTCCAACCATTGCATCGCCCACAAGTCCTGTGTTCACAAACAGCAGGTCCAGAAGGGCATTTCTATGAGTTGCCTCTCTTGCCAGCTGTGTCAGGAATTTCTCTTCCACACACTCTGGGAACCTTCTGGACTGTTTGCTCCCTGCTATGTTATATTTCCAGCAGATCTCTGGCAAGTTGAAGTCCGCCACGAAAACAAGGGCAAGCGACTGTGCGGCTTCTCCCAGCTGCTTATAAAATATTTCAGCTGCCTGTTCATCCTGGTTAGGTGGTCTGTGGCAGAATCCTGCTGTGATATCTGCCTTGTTATCATCACCATCAAGCTCTAGACAGTCAAAACAGTCCCTGACATACAGGGCTAACCCATCACTCTCCTTCCTTGCGTGTTCCTTCTGAAGAGTTTATAGCCATGTATCACAGCACTCCAGTTGTGTGAATCATTCCAACATGTTTCTATGATGGCAGCTATGCCACAGTTTTCCTGCTGCACAATGACTTCTAGCTCCTCCTGTTCACTGCCTGTGTCTAGTGATGTACATGCACTTCATTGGGCTACTGAGCATACCATCTTTTTGCGGGGAGAAGCCCTAATTTGTATGTGACTGTTCTCAGCTGCTTTGGTGTTTTCTAACATTGATAACTCGACAGCTTACTATATATTTAAAAAATGAAAGGCTGATCTTGGTTGACTTTGGGTTTTTCTGATTCTTGCATTTTCTGCCTTTCCTGCCTGACCCTAAGGTCTAGAAACTTTCTATTTTTAAAAGAAAAAAAATCATTCTTATTTAGTTACAGGATGCTGGAAGCTGGAGTTTGTGGGAAGATGGTGGTACACTGGTGACATAATCAGAAAACCCAATTGAACTTCCAGCAGCGTAGCATTTCTCTCAGCTCTCCTCAGCTCTGGGCATGAGTACTCAGCTGTGCTGAGCCTGAAACCACAGGCCTGGGGCTTTTTTCAGCTGTCTGCAGCACAAGGCCTGGAGCCCAGGGGTCAGCCTCCCCCTCTACCTTGCAGTTGCAATTAGGGAAATCACTGGCTGTGGGATGGCACCCACCTGGAGACAAAGACACCAGTGCTGTACCTTTTCCACATTCATTTGCACAGCTGGTGAGGGCCAGTGATAGTGTGGTCCACTAGTCATAGGCATTACCCAGTTGCAGAAGGTTGTATGTTATGAAACAAAAAGGTTGTAATTACAAACCTTGTGGGTTAACCCTGACATGCAGCTAAACACCACAGAGCTGCTCACTCCCTGCCTCCAAACCTACATCCCAGAGGGAAGGAAGAGAGAGAAAAGGAAGAGGAAAAGTGAGAAAACTTGTGGGTAAAGATAAAAAACCCCCAAACCCTAAACAAAAAAGCATAAAACAAACTTAAAAAGAAGAAATGAAAGAAGCAAGCAAGCAAAACAAGCAATACACAATGCCCAGTAAATTCCTGAGCAAAACATAAGTAACCTCCCTAAACCTCATGGAATCTGCCTGGTTATGTCCCCATGCAACCTATGGTGCAGCCCCAATCTATTCATCAAGGGCAGGGAACAGAGTAAGAAACAGAAAAGCCCTGTTCAGCAACAGGTAAAACACTGGTCTGTTACTGGCACTGTTTTGGTCATAAATCTAAACCACAGCACCATACAAGCTCTTAGGAAGAAAATGGACTCCAATCTCTATAGGCCCCATACAATCCCCTGTCTTTGAAAAGAAAAGGCCAATCCACGACTGCTGTTAGGAAATGCTATCAATGATTTTAATAGAATTTAGTACCTGCTCCCTATTCTTTTTCATTTGAATAGCTCTCCTGAGCTGCAGGAAAGGGTTTGAATAAAAGAAAAGGCAAAGTAAATCCTCATCCTCCTGGGACAAAATGTTCCGGCTGGTTTCCTACAATTTTACTTCAAAGCAAGAATATCGGGAACAACAACAGCACCGAGTATGATGAACCATGGGTGTACTTAATGTTATTCTACAGAAAATTTGTCAGGAGAAAGTAATCCAGGAATATCAGTCACTGTTGTGCTGGGAAGGGTGAGTCAGGCGGGTGTTCAGTGCAATACATCACTCTCTGAACACTTGCAGGGAGGCTCAAGAAGTGCATGTGTCACTCCTCGCTCTGCTTGCAGCCGTGATTAAACATGAGCTGGTACTGTTGTTTTTTTGTGCCACTGGGTCATATTTCCCTGGAAATCCAGAGTCTCTGTCAGCAACACTTGAGTTTGGAGGGAGACCTGTGTTTCTCATTACTTGCCAAGGTAAGCATTGCATTTGCAGAGTCTCATCTTGATCTTGACTCAAGACAAGGCTGCCTGATTTGGGAGCAGGTGGGCTCTCTGTTGGTACTATTTTAGTTGTGTGGGGTCTTCTTCAGCAAGTCAGTTCCTAGGATCTTTTTTTAAGTTGTTATTGAAAGGTTTTAAAGGACAGAGGTGGGGTGGAGGAGATACATGAATGGTGTTTTGGATTTTATAAATGTGTGCTCAACATGTGTGCATGTGTAGGACATGTACTGTATGATGTGGGAGCAATACTCACCATGGACCTTACACAAACTGATGACCCATGATCACAGAATCACAGAATATGCCAAAGTTGAAAGGGACCCACAAGGATCACTGAGTCCATCTCCTGGCCCAGCCCAGCACCACCAAGAGTCACACCATGTGCCTGACAGCATTGTCCAAATGCTTCTTGAACTATCAGGCTTGGTGCTGTGACCACTTCCCTGGGGAGCCTGGGTGCCCAACCAACCCCTGGGTGAAGAAACTTTTTCTGACATCCAAACTAATCCTCCCCTGACACAACTTCAGGCCATTCCTAGTCACAGGACTCACCCCTTCAGGTTTCACTTATACTAATGATATCAAATCTCTAAGACTGTGATAAAGTCTCAAGCTCCTCGTTTACTCCTTTTGCTGCCTCATTAGTGTAGAAACATTTCAGGTGCAGTACTTTATAGCCAAGACCTCTTAAAGCAGATTGAGGGATCCCATTAGTGCTCATTTCCCCAAGTTCTGGCACACCATCCTAGCACTCATCATGGCAAGCCTGCTATTTTCCCTTTCCCCCTTCCAAGCTAGCTTAAAGCTCTACCAACAAGCCCCATTAGCTCCTGTGTGGGGGCCAGTGGGCCCATAACACAAGGGACAAAGGAAGTCCATTGGTNCAGTGGCTGCTGAGCGACTTCTGTTGGAGTTGGTTCGGGAGGTTGTAGCACCCCAACAGAACATAACTCCGAAAGCCACACTCCAGTGCTAGACCTTTTTCCTCTCTGAGAGACACATCCCATCAGGTAGACCAGGTGTTGAGTAGATCCTCCCATGGTCAATAACCCCAACATTTTTCTTGAGTCACCAACCTTGGAGCCATGCATTGACTTGATGGATCTGCCTATTCCTATAAATATCATTTTTTTGTTACTGGAAGAATTGAGGGAATCACTACCTGTGTTCCTGATTCCTCTACCAGTTGTCCCAGGGCCCTGAAGTCTCTTTTGATTGCCCTTGGACTTCCCTTTGTTGTTTCATTGCTGCCAGTTTGAGCAACCAATAGCAGATAGTAATCAGAGGGACTGGAAAGTTTTCCAGTATGTCCCTTCTCTGCAGCCCTGAGAGACAGCAGACTTCCCTGTGAGTGGGGTCCAGTCTGTGTATTGGATTCCTCTTTGAAGGGGGTCTCTTACTACAACCACCCTTCTTTTCCTCCTAACAGAGGAGGTTTTGATGTGGGGTACAGGTGGTGTTGATTTAGGGGGCTCCACTATCCCAGAAGGACCTTCGCCCACCTTGTCAGTTGTCTGGCCTTCTAGTTTCAGGGCCTCACACCTATTGTACAAGGTTCCAGTCCTACTTGTCAAATTCTGAGAAGGAGGAGGAACCTTCTTCCTGGTACATGTAGTGACCTGCTTCCGGCCTTTATCTTCATCACACCCTTGGTAACAGCCCTTTAACTAACTCCCCTGTAGAGTTCTGAGTCCATGATGAAGATGCTACAGATGTCTTTCTGCATAGCATTCTTTGAAACTCATTCTTTTTGATAACAGTAAACACAGATAAAAATAGCAGTTATACCACAGAGAAGTCCGTGTTTTAGAGCACGTTCTCAAAAGGACCAAACCTGATCGAGGAGACTGAATTCTTCATAAGTGTCAGGAAGCTGCACTGACTGAATTTATACACACTTGTGCTCTGTCCCATTCTTAATAGACTGCAAGCCCACAGATAGGGACACTGACCAGAACTAGACTCTTCAAGGATCTTCTCATAACAAAGAGAGAGATGGTATTTCTTGCTTTTCTTAGAGGAAAAGTGTTTCCCATATATATACAGTAAGGGATTGCTGTATCTCTCTCTCTAAAGAGCATAGACAGCTTTTATGGCACTTAAAAGTGTTTCTTTCAGTAAACAGCTCCAGAATTATTAAACACTTCAAGGGCTCTCATGGCAAGATTTCTCTTACCACACAGGTAGAACGGGAAGTGTCAGAAGCAGATGTTGTGAAAGTTGCAGAGAGGAATCAATGTTTAGTACAGAGGGTAGAAAAAGACAGTGATAGAATAAATGAAAATAAATTTGTCTCAACAAACATTTGTCAAGGAGCCTAATTTCTGTAGTATGGACCAAAATTGCTGCTGACATTTTCTGTAATGAAGTTTCTTCTGATTTGCTCGAAGTCTCCATCTGCACTCTGACTCATCCATTTATTCCTGGACTGTGTATGTAAGACAGACCTCCACATTTGCAGGACCCTGGCATCCTTCTGCAAAATGCTCCACCTAGGAAAGGCTGAGGCAGATGGGTACATACAGACCTGGGGCTGTCCGTTTGCCACTGTATAAAAAAGGCCTGACTGAGAAAAATCAGCTTTGTATCCAGATCCTTCCTTCTGCCTTTTTTCTTTTCCTAACATGAAGTGTTGTTTCAACTTTGTTCTGAATGCTTAAAACAAAAATTATGACATCTTTTTTTTTTTTTTTTTTTTCTTTTTTCTGGACTGGTTTATAGCCGATACAGGTTGTCATAGATCTATTGAAGTCAGAGGAACTATCCCAATTTCCACCAAACAATGAAGATCTGGGGTTTAAAATGCATATTCAAATTGAAAGAGTCCTGTAAAGTAAATAGCTATGGGTAATGAGGCAAGGATTTCAGCTAGAGATTTCAGAAGTGTTTTTATGGGCCATATAACCACATTTCTTATAGCCAGGAAAATAATATCTGTTCTGTTACTTGTTTAATAAAATTATTCTCTGTTTCAGGAGAATTAGCAAGTCACAGTGCATTTAGAAACTGCTGCATTGGTGTTTTTTAAAGTTGTAAAAGGATAACACATTTGACACATTTAGTGGTCCAAAATGTGCGTTGTGTTTGTCTTTGGAAAATATTCTATTACCTGTCCTTCTCTGCAGACAATCATTGGCCCATCAGTGTGAATAATTTGTTTTGCTCTGGAAAATTTCAGCCCCTGCTAGGATTGACTAAGAAGAATTGTTGTTTCAGCAATAATCTCTGTTGATGTGCTGTGTATTAAGCAATAAGCGGCTGTTGAAATTGATTAATCGTTGAAGTGGAGATGAGATTTTAAGGCAATTTTAAATTCTGTTCATTGCACTCATATTTTTTTATTAAATATCCCCTTGTTGTGCTGTTATGTACAAGATGAATAGAATGGTTTTTTTTAAAGAGTTCTCAGTGTCATACATTACTTTCTAAACATTTGGGAAGTTTGAAAATCCCAGATATCAGCAGCTTTATTTCCAAGCCCTCACCAAGGAAGGAGAAATGGATAACCTTGTCTTTTAAAACATATTTGTCTGTGGTTTCTTGTGTGACAGCAGACTCTTTTTTCCACTTTGATATATATAGGATGAGGAGAATCACCAGAGCAGGTCCGACCCAAGGTTGATGAAGGCCAGTCTTCTGCAGCTGGCAGCAGACAGCACCAGCTGCTTCCAAAGAGCAGACAAGAAGTTTCACAGCTAGTGGCAATTTGAAAATTAACCTTTGAGAAATTTTCTCCCAGCTTCCATAGGTGGAAAATTCATTTACTCTTTAAGGCAAGAAGGTTTGTAGGTCTTGCTTTTCTTTTTTTCCCCCTTTTTCCTTAGGGTTTGCTACTATAATTCTGCCCATTCTTGACACTTGTATAAAATCTTGGATCTTCTTGATTGCTGGGAAGCTCTTGGCCTTGATGACATACTGTGCCAAAGACAGGTGAATTGAAATTGGTGTGGAACACTGTGTCCTTGTATCAGTACAAAATGTCACATTCCAGTATCGTCAATTCTATTGTGTTTCTAACAGTTTGTGTTATCTGTGCCTGGTTAGTTGCAACTTTTAGGGCACAGTGGTTTGTTTTTTACTTACTGTTATCCCTGTCCCCTTCTTACCTCTTGACTCCTTGGAATGAAAGTTCTTCAAAGCAGACTGGTCTTTATACAGCTTTTATACGGCACTCAGTTCACTGTGGACATCAGTTATTTGCAAAAGAAAAACATGCATCAAAGGCGAGGGGAACTGAACATTATTTACATACTCTGACTCTTATTTTACTAAACATGAGTAGAACAACAAAAAACCCAAACAAAATTAACACCTCTGTAAATGAAATCTGTTAACCACATCACTTGCTAACAGTGGATACCAAGCTACAAGGTCTTCAGATCCACCCAAGACTTGAGGTACCTGGAGGAGTCCTGAGGCTGAAGTGTTTTGATGGCCATATGTCTTGTTTCAGGCCTCTGCTGCCCCACTTTGCTGGGGTTTCTTATTTGTAAGGTGAATTACCATGAAAATGATGGCATATTAAACTCTATGAGAGTGTTTTATGCCATCATAGTCCTTCCACTGGGTCTCCCGGAGCTGCTCCTGTTTGCTCTATGCAAGGTGAGAATGGGGCACAGAAGTCCTGCATTGGCTGGGGAACATGAGCTGCTTCCCTGCTACTCCTTAAGGCTGATTTCTGAACCGTCCAAATTTAAAGACTCTAAGAACACCTAAACTTAACATCAGTTTATACTTTCACTCAGAGCCTTTCTGAAGAATTTGATTTAAAGGGAACAGGTTTCATATTAAGACAAAACTGAGTCTATATTATGTCTTTGTAGGAGATGTGGTAGGTTTGCAGCAGAGACTGCATAGAACAGTGTGGGTTTCTTTTGTTTTTGTTTAGCTCCTGATCAGGAGTGGAAGTGGAAAGATCTATTGAGAGAGATGAAAAAGTTCAAGCCCAGCATTAAGTGAAGGATTTTACTGTTCTAGAGATGTTTACTGTTCTACAGATGTTTACTGTTCTTTTCCTATTTCTCTTTGTGAAGAGATACATTTTGATTGTTGCATGGTGCTTTCCTCAGAAGGTGTTTTACAGGAAGTCTAGAGTGGATGGAGTGAGCTACAGGGGATAAAGGCCAACCTTGAAACCTGATGGAAACTTAAGTTTATATCATGTGGCCGTTATAAACTCAATACTCAAGTCTCTATGCATCTAAAAAGATATCCAACTGCCTCTACAGTTCGGAAAGGAACCTGGATCCTAAAGAAACTTCTTTTTATGCATGGGTCATAACAACTTTTACAGCACAGCTTGTCACTGTGTTTAGCTTTGCTGTGGTCCTAATTCTTGTGTGAATGTGGCTTGCACAATAAATAAATATAATGTCTGTCTGTGTGAGTGGAGGGGGGGCATCTGGGTCTCATCATACTTGTGAATTTGTGTGTGAGATTATAGAGTCACATCAGGGCAATCATATTCTAGTTGATCTTTAAAGCCAGCTCTAGACCTACATTAAAATTCAAGGTAAAGCAATCCCAGCATTTTCACTACATGTAATCCAATATGATGCGAAGCAGGGGCACAGTCCTGCAGGAATGGAGTAGCTGAGATTGTTTCCATTCTCTGTTGGCAGCATGGCAGTGATTTATATCAGCTGAAATCAGACTGGGTGACACACCTCACAGAAACATGGCATTTCTGGTTTCAAAATGTGGTGGGGGTTTTTTGTGTTTGTGCCACGCTTTGCTGCTTTCAGAGTGCTACTTTGTCGAACAATAGCCATTTCAGTGCTGGTTTATCAAGTCTTCACAGATTTGTGCTAATCAGTACTTGTCAGAAAGCAACATATTTCTTTTCAACCCAGACAAATAATTCAATTGGAGAAAAAGAAATCATTCCATTGCCATAGTTTATCTGCATGATATATATTATCAGTGCACAATAGTGGTATCTCAGGAGACCTCAAATGCAGAACCTGTGCTGAGAAGAAAATATGGGAGCTAATTTTTCTTGTAAGTTACTCTTAGTTTTTTTCTTATTTCCATTCTCTGATGAGGGCCGTAGCTTTTCTCTCCACATTACTGTTGGCTTTTTGTGTGCTGGTGTTGCTGGAGGTACCTGTGCTGCAAGCACTTTCTGTTCAGGCAGAGACTTATATAAGTTTTGGGCACCAATCAGCCCTTCCAGTACTTCAGCAAAATAGGAATTACAGATGGCAGCACAAAGAAGCATAGGTGGGGCCAGCAGTCACAGAGAGGGGAAGTATTTTGCTGGAAGTCATGAACATTTTCAACCTTTTGCTGCTCCTTATGACTTTTGTATGATGACAGAGTTCTGCCCTTCAAATCTGCCCTTGAATGATTCAAGCAACAGATGCAATTTCAGATGAATCAGATGATGGGATTAGAACCGTTAAATTTTACAGAAAAGAGTTGCTTCATATTCCGTATTTTTCTAAGCCTGGAGGAACCAAAAAGAGGCAAGTAGTGCTTACAGAGAGGGGAAATGTTGTAGAGATATTGGTTAGGAAAATTTCTATATCCCAGGCCTATTTAATTTCTCTTTGGCCTCTCTGTTTTATATTGTTAGGTCCTGCAGACTGCTTTATCAGTTTCCTTGGCAGAGCTCTCTCATTTATGGTTATCTGACTCTGCTTCATTTTTATGCCAGTATCGTGGGTTTATTGGATTGGAAAGTTGACTACAAGCCATCCAGGGAGGCTGTCAGCAGTAGAATATCACGTTACTGAAGTGAACAGAAATTCAGCTCCTCTACATTTTGATGCTATTTGCTGAACTAAACAGAAACATCCTGAGATATTTCCCAGAAGGAGACAATTTTTCACTCAGATATGGTCATGCTATCAACAGGCAACTAGCCGTGGCTAAAATAATGCCCTCAGCATCGTATAAACTCACATAAAACATGAGTTAAGGATGTGTGAAGCAGCCGGAATATGGCATAGCTCAATGTAGTTTATCCCCTAGGTCCAAATCTGCCTCTGCTCATGAAAGGGAACATCAGTGTAAACAGTATGGATGGATTTTGGGGATCTTGGATTAACCACAGGCTAAAGGTGTAACTAACAACAAACCCCAAACCAACCCCAAACTGCAGTCTAAAGTCTCATCCCATTTTCAAATTCTCCACGGGACCTATGCTTCAAAAAGTCATTGCATCATAAAGAAAAATGTTTGTGTTCAATCTTGGTTTTGACTACAAATCTGAGCTGAACAAAGAGCTATAAAAGCTTAACTGAAGGAGCCCTCCCTCTTTCAGAATCATTGCTCAGTTTTAATATTACCTATTAGTGCAAAGTTTCCTAATTTCATGACTGGAGGAAAAGCTGTCTCTCTTTTTAAACAGAGGGATCCACCTTCTAACCAGAAAGCAGCACAATACATTAAACTGACATTGATTTTGCAGACGTTATTGCCTTCATAAAGTTAAAAAAAAAGTCACATTTTTATCATGAGAATAAGCTGGTGCTGTACATGACATGAAATAACACTTCCTGGATGGAACAGTTAGAGAGGTGGATAAACTAATAACAATTTAAGTTCTTTGGTGAGAAATCAGTTTATTGTATTGACAGACACATAAAGAAACCGGCTGCAGGGTGGTGTAAAGGTAGTCAGGTAGACTGATATTAGAATGTATAAGTAGGAATAACAAGATAAGTTAAACAGAGAGACCCTCATAACACAAACATCTTGCACTGCAAAATAGTCTCCCCTCGGATAAGAGGGAACAGTTAGCTTATTAAATGAGTCATTTAATATGATGAGAAAAAAAAGTTGGAAAATATGCTGTAGGGAGTAATCCTAGAGATGGACTACTAGAAATTACTCTTCATTATCTATGATTATCTGCAGTGACTTTTTTTTCTTCATATTCAAAATATGGAAGTGAGGTAAATGGAGGTTGCGCTTTTCAGTTGCTCAGTTGCACAAGCTGAAAAAAATTATGTTTGATTTCTTAATGACATTGCTTAAGTGAAGAGCACTGACCTTTTCTTTAAAAAGAACAGGAGACACACTTATAAACTGAAAAGACGGGGAATTGCCAGCATGTGAGTTTAGGCTCAGGTAGGAAGATCAAACACTGAATTCCAGTGCAATGACAGGAAGACCCTTCAGACACCTCCAGCAGTAATGTATGTTTAATCAAGCAGGAAGAATTTTTTCTTGCACAAGTGCTTGGAATTTCTAATTAATTTTTGCAATATTTATTAAAATTGTGGCTAAGGAGTTTGCTTTGTCATCGTTTTTATTCTCTTCTTACTCTCAAGTATTCAGAGAGGCAACTACTTTTCTTGGATGGTTTGGGTTTCTGTTGAATGTTACATATGTCTGATGATGAAGAGTCATTTGTGCATGCGAACAGAATAAATTCTACCCACCTGACAGAGTCTGTTATGCTGCTGGAATGGTCTACATGGTGGAAATATACTTGATACTTAAGGGTTTTAGTGATTTAAATGCATGAGGATGTTTCTGCTCATGAAATAAGTGGAATAGTTATTAACTTCAGTTGGCACAGCTTTAGACTTTAAGTCAGGAGAAAGAAACTTAATTCTTCTCCTTTTCCCTGTCACTTTGTGAAAGACTTTAAATTGCTTTGCTGAAATTTTCCTATTTCTACTGACTCCTATAGATTAAACTCAACAGAAAAAAATGGGACTGAGATATGACCCAAGCAGAAATCCCCTTATTCACCTGGAAATTAAGATAGTTTTTCAATCCACTCAATAGCTGTCTTACAGTCTTTACCCTGTGGTTGCTCGGTACACTCACACAGTAACAGGCGAAGTGATCCAAGAGTGCTTTAGGAGCTCTGGTCCAGAGGGGGAAATAGGCCCACAGGATCCATGAGGAAAGAAAATTCTGCTTAGTATCCACTCACTCCTGCTTGGCACTTGGTGAGAAAAAGTGCCTGGCTGTGCGAATTCAGATTTGGCAACTCAATGAGCAGTAACAGCAATAAAGTGTTCCCTCATTGATTTTGGCTTCAGGACCAGATAAGCAGTATGCCAGACACAGTAGTCAGGTGCTTTTTCTTGCCTGTTAGAAACTGCCGGACAAAGGAGCTTTAGTGTGGGCATAGATGTCTATGTATGAATGCCCACATATACACAGATACATACAACTACTAGTTTATCTGCTTGCATACCTAAGGCTTATAAAATAGAAGGCAGATGTCACAGACAGATCAAAAATATTTAACTAGCAAAGCTTTATCAATGTCCATTATCTCTGGATAAAGAAGATGATTGAGATTTAATGCTCTTCTCTTCCTAAGCCTGTGTGAATGGTGGAGACCAACTGTGAAGAGAGGTCCTGCTCAAGCACAGGTGTGACTATTTAGGAGAAAAATGGGTAGTCAGCTAGGGACTGCTCTAGGGTTGAACAACCTGGTTTTTGCCAGTCAGTGCTCTGCTGCATGACCCTTCTGTCCATTAGCTTGCCACGCCGTTGGAGCCAAACTTAATCCCTCTGGTATATCACAGACACTTCCATCTGGGAAGCCCACTGGGGGCCTCTCACTGCTGGTGGGCTGCCAACAGCACTAAGAACCCTTCAAATGGCATAAACCGAACTGTTACTCAGACTGTCAGGAGATTAAATTCCTCTTACACTGCTAATCCGCTGGGGTTTTAGGGATGGCCAAGTGCTATTGCCACCTCTAAAAATGTACATGTGACTGAGAGGCACCAGATGCGTGAGGAAGCTGGGCGGTGTTGGCCTTCTGCCCTCCCTCCTCCCCAGCTCTCAGATAACACTATCCACAGCCCATCCCTCTGCTCCCAAAGCAAAACTCCAAGGTCACTATCCTTGCTCCTCCATCCCAGCCCACTCCCAGCTCTGGTTCCCACACCTAACCTACTGAGCCTTATTTTGCTGGGTGTGCAGATGCAGCCTGGCTAATGCTTACCTTGTATGCTCTGAAACAGGTGTGCAGCAAACAAGGGAGCCCTGACATGCAGCCTTGGACAGGAAGCAAGTTGCTATTTATAAGTTTCTGCTTTATGGGTATATATTTCTATTCAGAACAAATTTGGCAATGCCCAGATGGTCTTGCTAAAACACACATAGCTCAAAAGGAATCCAAACACCCTGTCGTGTGTATAACGCTTGTGAGCTGCATGCAATTTCTCTCTTCATATTGTTTGATTTGGTCACCACTGTTAGATCGTAAAGGATCCTGAAGCATTTCAGATGTCATTTATGTCCCCCAAACTTGTTATTCTTATGATAGTCTTCCTTGCATGTCACAAATCCAACTAAAAAATAATCTTTCCTTCCATTTGAGATGTACATTGATTCTCTTTTAAAGCAATACAGGAAAAATGCTTACATGCTGTCAGTAAAAGCTGTAGGTAAGAAGCCACACCATTTTCTTTCTGTTATTTTTATGTTTGGTTAAAGATGAGCCTAATTGTTTTTTATTTATGAACTTTATTTATATGGAACATTGACTGACCAACTGATGGCCCAAGTTTTATTCAGAATTTTATCTGGACATATGTTATACCTGATCATAATTGTGTTTTGTCTCTTTGAGAACTAAGGGACTAATCCTGCTTCAGTCTAAAAAAAAATTATAAACTCGTAACAATTGCAGTCTTGCATAGACCTGCTTGAATACCATTGTAATTCTGCAAGGGATACTTGGAAACAGGATGATCTCTGTGGATAAGGCATTATCATGCTGCAAGTGAAACTGAATATCCAGAGTCCTCAGTCAGTCTTTTCAGTTTGAATGGGCAATAATCAGGCTATGAGACTCACGTTGGGGACGGATTGCAGGACTGTTTTGAACAGAAAGAACTCTCTGGATTAAAAGAGGCCAGAGATCTGGTCTGTGCACAGATTCCCTCCTGCATCCTAATTTTAGTGTGGTCATTTTTTCTACTACTTTGCTTTGATCATTCTGATTAATCCTCTGTCTATCTCACCATGATGAACTAATGGCTTTTCAAGTCCTGATGCCCTGGTACATAGTCAGAGCCCCAAAGGGAGGTGAAACATCCCCTTAACAAACCACCTGTCTTGTCCCAGCATGGGTGAGAGCAGCCTCAACACGAACTGCAGCTAAACCACTCCTGCCTCCCATTGTGCCAGTGCAGCTCTGGCAGCTGGCACCCAGCAGGAGCTCTTCTGGGAGCCTGAGCACCATGCTGGGAGTGGGCATGTGGGGCTTAGGACTGCAGGAGGGCAGCGGGGATGGGGAGCTGCTCTGCAAATCTCCTCGTTTTCTTGTTCCTTGGCCCCAAAAGTTTGTGTCTGTCCACATTTGACATTGGAGAGGAGAATGGGGGGAATACCCTCTGGTTGCTTCAATTTGTACTTCAGGCAGGTCCTGTTACGTTAGTATGTGTTTTCTAAAATTATCAGGTTCTTTCCTTACCTTTCAAACCTGTTTGTAGTTATTGATTAATTTCAGTCATCAACAGTGAGTGAGAAAGTGATTTCTCGCTGTATTTCAACTAAATATTTGGATGGTTTAGCTTTTTATTAGAGGTTCATTTTTAAACTTAGTTATCATCAGTTATTAAAAGAACAGCTTTTAAAAGTTTTATTAAAAGTTTTAGCTTTTTCCATGAAAAAGCATTTATATCAGGGGAAGGCACGAGTAGAGTGTGTCTGTTCGCTAAAAAGCTGCTTTGCATCAGAGCCCAGGTATATTACACCAGCATGATGTTAGCACGCAGGAAGAGTTAGCAAACCTGTTTATTTTTGTGTGAAGTTGTTATCTTTCATAGCACAAAAAGGAAAACAGGCACCTTGAAAAGACTTCTGTGCTGGGTAAACATGAGAGGGTTCTCTGTCAGCCTCCCACTAAGCATGCACAGAGCAGTGGCTGTGACATCAGGTTTGAGATGAGGTGCCAGATCCCCTTCTGAGGCAAACAGCTGTGACTGGTGCCAGAG
Source organism: Mystacornis crossleyi (assembly GCA_013400655.1). Classification (NCBI taxonomy): domain Eukaryota; kingdom Metazoa; phylum Chordata; class Aves; order Passeriformes; family Timaliidae; genus Mystacornis; species Mystacornis crossleyi. Next base: position 32,168 of record VYZQ01000090.1, read on the forward strand.
ATAGTGATGGATGAGGCTACATGGCCCAGCTTGCCCCGTGATGTCCCCTAATATTGCAGGACTGCCACCACCCCTCAAGGCTGGCTGCTGTGGCAACGAGGCAGAGCCTTTCTGAGCTGCTCAGGCAGGTATGTAAAACAAGAATTAAACAACATGAGCTTTCCTCATTTTAACAAAATGAGAATACCAGAGTTATGGGTAAGTAGCTGAATTTCCTTCAACAAAAAGAGTAACGTGCAGGGTTTTGCGTGATGAAACCCATTGTCTCTTTGTTTTTCCCAAGGCTAATACTGCAATCACAATAGGGTTCTTGTTCCAGAACCAGGGACCAAATCTCCTCATACTGTATTTTCCAGTGAGGAGACAGGGATGAGCTGGTCCTGCTGGAGGTGTGTGGGTTGTGGCGGCACAGCAATAGGGAGGGTGGGTGACAATCTTGCTGCACTGCAATTTTGAGCCCTTGTGGGGTTCAGCAGGACATGGCTGAAGGGCTCAGACAGAGTGAGTAGGGCAGTGTGTGGCACTTGGGGTCCCAGGGTGGGAGTGGCATCACTGCTGAGGAGGGTGAGGTGGGACCTGGAAACAGGGACACTTCTGCCCCTCGCCGTCCAGAGGGCTCGGCTGGTCTGGGGAGTTACTCGTGGTCTCTATTATGCATGACACGGGCTGTTTGCTGTGAGATCACCTTCCTACCCAGGGCAAAACAGCCCACAAACTCCAAAGGCTGCTCCACCACAGCCCAGCCCATCTAATCCCTGCCGATGATTACAGGTGAGTCCCCAGCAGTTTCATCCTGTAGGATATTGTGTCCTCTGCTCCAGTGAAGGTCCAAGGATAAGAAATCTGGATGATTCGTCCCCTCTAGTGATGGTCTGTCCATTCAGACAGTGACACAACAGGTTGTGCTGGTGGGGCCTCTAGGTGGAAAAGTCAGGCTGAATCCTGCTAAACAAGCATTGCTATCATCATCGAGCAGGAAAGGTGATACATCCATCTTTTAGCAATGCCTAAAGTTAGGGTGTGGGCCAATTTTCATAATTTTTGTTTGATGGGGTTTTTTTTTCCCTTTTCTAACTTCATTTTCAACCATGAAATAGCTCATGGTTCCCAGAGACAGAAATTCTGCCCCCTTGAATATTTAATCTGAAATATTAAAATAATCTTCTGGTTTAGCCCCTTTAGACCTCAGGCAAAAATGGTTTTAATTTGGTGCCCAACTAATTAGCTTGCTGAGAGATGTTAATAATTAAGCTAATAATTACTACACCTTTGCAATGGACCTTGAGGTAACTTTAATGCAGGTAATTTAAAGATAAAAATAATTATTTCTGGAATCTTTTTATTAGAACATAATTATTTTTTTTTTATTTATAGTCTTTCCCTATTTCACGTGATAAATATGAACAAAAACACATGAAAGTTCCATAACTATTGACCAGAGAGGAAAAGGGAAAATTGCCATGCTTCAGCATGGCTGACAGAGAAGTTTGGGAAAAAAGACTTTGCTGCCCGGTACAGATCTTTTTTGAGTTATACTGCTCTTTTAGTTATTGAAAACAAAGCACACCCAACTTCCCACTTTCTCACTTCCATACCCCTCTTCTACCTGAGTAGTGTTTAGCCAAGAGTGGCCAGCAGGTTTGGGATGTGGAGAATTGGCAAAATAAAATTTAAAAAAAAAAGAATTTTGTTACAAGTACAGAAAAAACCCAAAACTTCAATCAAACAAACCCAGCAAAAACCAAACTTCTACCAAAAAGCTGTGTGGTTTTGCTCTTCATCATCACTTTCTGCATTCAGAGACAAACACACTTTTAATGGACCTTTTCCAGCAGAAAGTATGGTGCAACCTTGGAACAACCAATTTTTGCAGATGGGGACATAGGGACGGAGTCATTAAATTGTTTCCCGAAACCACAGTGTGACCCATTCTGTGTGGATGGCAGAGCTGGGCACCAAGTGAACACTTGTTTCTGAGAGTTCATCTCTCACCCCTCCCAGCAACTGCAAGGAAAACACAAAAGTAAAAAGCTTCTTTCCATTTTGGAGCTGAGGGACTTTCTTTCTGATCCCAGCACTCTGAGGCTACTGAACAGATGTGATTTATGCAGTAATTAAATCTGCAGAATACAGTTAGGTGCTTAAATGCCTTTTAAAATGGTATTTAAAAGATGAGTCCTTGAGGCCCAACATTCCGAGGCACTGACTCCCACTAGTCCCCACAGAGGCCAGGGGAGCACTTGCTGCTTAAGCCACAGCGTGGCCTTGAGCCAGAGATCTCAGTGCTGTGATCCCAGAATGGCCTCTCCCAAAGTACAGCTATCTATTTCATGCTCATTTGTGCAACTTTGAAGCAGGAAGACATTGTGGGACAGTCCATCCCCTTGCTGAATAGCACCCTGAAAATTATTGCAGTAGGTAGGTACAGCTAGACTGACAAAGAAAATGCTGTTTTCTTAGGCCTGCCACTGCCAGCTCTCTGATCACCTGCTGTGTTTGATCTGGCATTTGTCTGGCGTGACTCATTCCCTGCAGCGTCTGGAAAATGTGCTCTTATCAGCATTTTTGAGGCTCTGTTGCTCAGTGTTAGGAAACAGAAGTAAATTCCTTTCAAATATGTTTCACCAAAATGGTGGGCTAAATTTTCTTAAGATGTCAAGCCTGTTAGGCAAAGGGAGGAAAATGGCATACCTGTATGACCACAAGAGAAGAAGAATTTAATTTGTAGGCAAAGGCTGCAAGATGGTGAAAACACGTTGTATTTAAAAAGTAACATTTTTCTATATATGCCAGGGAAAAAGGAATTTCATGCTGGCTCTTTAGCACCCTGTCTTGCCCCCCACCTATTTCCTGCCAAGAAGTAAGTAGAAAATTTGCTCTTGCCTTTAAAACCAAAACTGTCTGTGCTATGGTGACACTATTACCGATATTCTGTTACTCTGTACTTACCCATGCAGGACTTGGCCTCCTGTGACAGGAGCTGGATGGTGTGTGGACAGGAGATGAACAGTGTGTTAAAAAGGATCCACCTGCACTGGAGGAGCTGAGTTCCCAAACACCATTTGCATCTGGTCTTGATGAATCAGGGTTGGACAAGGTAGCAGAGAAAACATCTGAAAGCCAAACTGGCCTAATGAATGCTCTCCATTATTCAAAAAAGAGGTGGTTATGTTTTATTGTAAAAAAATATGCATTTTTTAAGCTGAACTAGACAAATGGCTCTACTTTAGATTTGCAGTAGAATGTGGCAAAGTAGAATTATAACTACCTTTTACCTCTCTTTGGACCTGGACAGTGCTGAGTTTTCAGACCTGTAAAAGTATATGTCAGCAAAGACTCAATGCGAACATTATTTTGCCCATGTGCCTGGGGAGCAGGGCGGAGATGATGGAGGTATTTGGGCCATATATACTCATTAAGCCCTTTTTATGTTTTTGAGTGTTGCTGATTCAGGTACAAATCAGAACAGGGACTGGACAACTCAGCAGGCTTAAACAGCCCATGATGATGCAGTGGGGCAGGCTCTCTTACAGCATCCCCAGTATTTTCCCATACCATCATGAGCACGTCCTGTGCTTCCTATCCTCCACTGACTCCAGTTTTTTTATGGAATTGCTCTTCCCAGTCAAGCACAGAGGACTAGGACATGGTTAGATGAAGCAGGCTTGATAGAAGATTTAGCTGATGAGGGATTTAGCAAGGAAGGAGATTTAGCAAGTTTTCCCTCTGTTGACCTCATTCCCAGCTGATTTCTTTTCTCTGGAGCCAAGGCCCCACACAGGGCAGCTTCTCCTGCTGCTAGTCACCTCCCTGCAGATAATCTGACCTTTTCTTTCTCCACCACTGATAACACTTAAAAAAAAAAAAAGATAGATTGGACAGCAAACAGTTTTTATTGATGGTTTAAGGTTATCCCACGAAAACAGGACCAGAGCAGTTCCAGGGGGCACGGGCAGCCAAGGGGCTGCTGCTGCTGAGGTGCACCACTCCTTTCCAGGACAGGTGAGTATGGCTTCCCCAGCGCTGTCACTTCAGAGCTGATGGGGAACGTCATCACATGCCCCCTTTGAGCCAGGCAGGCAGAGAGTATTTCGGCTTAAATCCCCAACACACGTCGACCAGAAATAATTTTAGTATGCTGCTGGTTAAACCAGAGTTCTTTTCTTCCTTCTTTGTGTGTCGTGTTCTGATCAACGCTCCTTTGTCTTGGCAGGCCATTGCTCTTCCTAATTTGTATAATAAAATCTGTTGTCTCCTTGGACAAGAAGTTTTTCTCTGAACTACATAGACGCCAATTGTTATTGAAATGCGTGACATTCATTTTGTGTGTTTGTTCTCAGGAAACAAAATGATCAGATTTTTCATTTTGTTCCTGTGGTTCTGCTAAGCTAGCAGACCATATTTTATCAACACCAGACCAGTAAGCATCCTCTCTTTTGAAAAATTTGAACAGAATTCCTGCTTTCCTCTGTGTAAATATGGGGGAAAATTTAATGGTGGGGGTGTCGGTGGATCAATGCTGCGTTTTTTCCACAGTGTCCCTCGTGGAGACGCTTAGGCAGCCCTCTGCCAGCACCCACGCGTGCACACAGCCTCACCCTCGCAGACAGTCACAAGCAGTCACTCACACACAGTCTGTGCGCCAACCAGAGACGAAGAGGCGAGAGGGATTCTT